>JASGAT010353593.1:0-12264 GCA_030220025.1 Chelon auratus | reverse complement strand
TGTTTTCCTGTCATCACATTAGTAACATTTATGTTGTGTCTCTTTGTCCCTCCAGACCTCCCACAGCAATATGTCTGGACAGAGGAGGAGGTTCTCAGGGACCAACAGCTCTGTAACCAGGAGAGGAACTCTAGTCTGGACCAGGAGGAACCAGAACATCCTCAGACTAAAGAGGAACCGGAGGAACCAGAACCTCCACGGATGGAAGAGGAACCGGAGGAACCAGAACCTCCACGGATGGAAGAGGAACCGGAGGAACCAGAACCTCCACGGATGAAAGAGGAACAGCAGGAACCAGAATCTCCACAGATGGAAGAGGAACCGGAGGAACCAGAACCTCCACAGACAAAAGAGGAACCGAAGGAACCAGAACCTCCACAGATGGAAGAGGACCAGCAGGTAGAACATCTTGTACTGAAGCAGGAGACTGATTCCTTGATGGAGACTCCTACTGATGAGGAAAGTGAGAACAGTGAACCAGATCCAAACAGTGACCAGCTCCTCTCTAACATCTCTCCTGTAGCTGAGAGCTCAGATCAGGAAGGAAGCAAACATGTAGACTCAAGATCAAATAGAAATGTAGAGCTGAATCCAAAGAAGAGACGTCACAAAGACACAAAACACAGTAACAATGTGGACAACTCTCCCATGTCAGAGAGTCAGTGTGATACTGACACAGGTCGAAAGTCTGTAACATGTGACGTCTGTGGAAAAACCTTCAAGAATGAATCCAAAGCGGAAGAACATTACAGAATCCACAAAGGTGAGAAGCTTTATTGTTGCAAAATATGTGGGAAAACCTTCACTTACAGTAGGTATTTAAGTAGGCACATCAAAATTCACACAGGTGAGAAGCGGTATTCTTGTGAAACATGTGGTAAGACCTTCAGAAAAAGATATAATTTAACTATCCACATTAGGACTCACACAGGTGAGAAGCCGTATTCATGTGAAACATGTGGGAAAAGCTTCACTCATGGAGGTCAGTTAACTGATCACACGAGGATTCACACAGGTGAGAAGCCGTATTCTTGTGAAACATGTGGGAAAAGCTTCAGGCAAAGTGCCACTTTAACTAAGCACATGATGACTCACACAGGTGAGAAGCCATATTCTTGTGAAACATGTGGTAAACGTTTTACTAATCGTAGTCATTTGTCTTTCCACATGATGACTCATACAGGTGAGAAGCCATATTCTTGTGAAACATGTGGGAAACGTTTTCCTTGTCGTAGTAATTTGATTTGCCACATGAGGATTCACACAGGTGAGAAGCCATATTCATGTGAAACATGTGGGAAACATTTTATTGATAGTAGTCATTTGACTCGCCACATGAAGATTCACACAGGTGAGAAGCCTTATTCATGTAAAACATGTGGGAAATGTTTTACCACTAGTGGTTATTTGACTTCCCACACGAGGAGTCACACAGGTGAGAAGCCATATTCTTGTGAAACATGTAGTAAAACTTTCAGTCGAAGATGTACTTTAACTAAGCACATGAGGACTCACACAGGTGAGAAACCGTATTCATGTGAAACATGTGGTAAAACCTTCAGACAAAGATCAAATTTAACTGGCCACATGAGGACTCACACAGGTGAGAAGCCGTACCCTTGTAAATTCTGTCAGAAAATATTTTCCACCTTCACATCATTATCAAGGCATACAAAAATCCACACAGGCGAGAAGCCATATTCTTGTGAAACATGTGGTGAAACCTTCCATCAAAGATCTGAATCAATTGTCCACATGAGGACTCACACAGGGAGAGGTCGTCTTAATGAAACATCTGTGGGGAAAAACATCTCTGGAAAGCCTAGCTTGTAAAAAACCTGTCGGAATTTGTTCAGTTTGAATGTCGTGGCAGACCGTACCATGTATAGAAACTGACAATGTATCATTGTGATGAAATCCTTCTCTTGTTGACAAATTTGACCAGGATACCATAATCTGTATTCTTTCCGCTTGTCTGTCTCTCACACATAAACACACACCATCTTCCTCTCTGTCATATCTTAATCTGTATGTTTTGATAGTTTATATGGGTTTAACCCAGATAATAGTCTGCATCAATTGATTTCTTGTGTTTGGGTGGAAATCTTGTTTTTATTTTCCACAGAGTCATTGAGTTATAGACTTTCTTAGTTAATGCATATTATGTCTATGTTTCTATTGACTGAAATAGTTAGGACCTTTTAACTTGTTTTATTTGACCTTTATGTGAACATTAAATGACGTTTAAAAGACATTTTAACCAACAGTCATTCACTATCAGAGAAACGAGGAAAACTGAATTTCATTCTGAATATGTGACAATAACAAACTTCACTAAAGAATAAAATGTTGGATTTCAAATGTAGGCTACAAGGTGGTTTCTTTTGGACTGAGGTCAGGACTTTCTGTTTGTCATTCCTATGCCTCGACTTCGTTGTCCTTGAGGAGTATGCTTGGGTTAGAGTCTATTTGGAAGATTCAAACCAAGTTCTAGCTTCCTGGCTGATGTTTTGAGATGTTGCTTCAATATATCTACACAATCTTCCTTCCTCATGAAGCCTCATCTATTTTCTGAAGTGCACCAGTCCGTGCCGCAGCAAAGCACCGGTTGTTGGGATGATGTTCTTGACTTGCTGGCTTGCTGGCCACTTGGTTATGCATGGTCAGCCTCCATTGCTCACCACCAGGTTCAGGTCCCAACAGTGACGACTTTCACTTCTGATGTCAGTGACGTCTTTCTGCAGCCTCAATGAACACAGTTTACTGGGCTTCAGATTTCAGTGTGAATCTACTGGTTTTATGTGATTACAGAACTTTATGGTTAGAATCAATACATGGGATGAGAAAAACAACAGGAACTCATCATTGTCTGCATTACTACCAGTGAGACTGATGACTCTCATAGTTTAATTTATCATTGAATCCATCAGTTTGAAAGAAACTATCAAACGTCTTCTAGCTAGCATGTGAACATCAGTCATTTTCTCTGTGAAACCAAATACATAATATAATAATAACATAGTAACCCTTTTCCACACCTGTAACAAGGGTACGGCTTCTCACCGTAATATGGTTATGGTCCTGTATTCATGAAGCAATTGCTCAAAGCCCCCTATTGGTTCACACAAGTGCCAAGCAATTCAAGATTCAAGATTTCCTTATTCAATTTTTCAATATGTTCACAACATACAGAAAAATCGAAAAAACGTTTCTCACACAATAATAAAAAAGAAAAACCTAAATAGACCTAAAGTGGATGAAGTGGCAGTGAAACAGTTACTATGTAAACATTCTGTATAAATATATGTATCAATATAGTGAATAAATAGAAATAGAAATTACTATGTACAACTTGGTTTTTACATTACTATGTACAACTTGGTTGCAGCTTGGGTTTTCCCAGTAAATGTGCAAAAGGTGCAGTAAGGTGCCGATTACTGTCAGGATGAGTCTAATGGGAGCAACTCTGGGTTTAGTTTCTTGTTCAAGGGCACTCCGGCATGTGGTCCATATGGGATGTGCTCTGCAGGCCCCATAGGGAGGACATGGACAGTCTGACAACCTGTATCACAGACTCCATAAATTTCTGCGTGCTTCTCCAAAAACAAATCCTGGGTGACCCCTGAAGTAAAAAACCCTGCTGATAGAAAAGAAGAGGGGTTTTAAAACTGGGAACGAACAGGAGCTGAAGAGGGTGCAGAAGGAACTTAAGAGAGAGATAACGAGGGGCACCTACAGGAGGAAGCTGGAGGAGCACCTTCAGGGAAACAACACCAGAAAGGTCCGGGGAGGTCTAAAAAACACTCTGAGTGAGAGTCTGGGGTCCCAGAGCACAGCCTGCGAATGGGGAGCTTGCTGGAGACTGCTTGAGGTCTGTGGACAGAAGTCCGTAAATACAAGTTTCGAAACCGTAATTTCAAGGACAGTTTTGACTTGTGTTTTTTTACAATTGATAAAAGCTGGTAAAGCCGTAATTTCAAAGACAAGGACTCTTGTGTACTTTTTAGTACTTAATAAAGTCAAATTGTTTTATTTGTTATTTGAATAAATTAACCATATAAGTTTGTTGTTTGCGTCTTTATTTTATGGACATGTAGCAGTGAACATGAGGAGATGTCCTGCATGCCGGGTAAACTATGCCAATCTCTCTGAACACCTTCGGGATGTCCATGGTGTCACCAATAAAACAGAGAGGAGGCTCCTCATCTCGATGCAATCTGGACGGTAAGTGAAAGATTTTTGGAGAAACTAGAGGTTCGTGATAACTGTACTGTGTACAACTGTACTCTAATCATGTTCTGCAAATCTATGACAATGTCTGTTTAGATATGCAGGACCACTTCCCTGCCCTGAAGCACGTTGCCACAGCAGGATGTTTGTGCGGCTGGACAGGCATCTAGCAAGGGTCCACAAAGTGACGGTATGTTTTTTTGCTGGCTAGGCACAATTCCAAATGGCAATAATATGTTCTGTGTTAACAGGATGAGGGAAAACAAGAAAAGATGAAAAGGGCGAGACGCAGGGCAATCAAGGAGAGGTTGAAACTTATCCGTCAAGAAAAGGACAACAAAAAGGACATCGCGGCACTCCAGCTTGTGGTGGGTCACCTCCAAAGGGAGGTTACAGTGATAAAAAAATCAAGGAGAACACCAGAAAAACGGCAAAAAAACAGCTGAGAAACTGTGAAGTAAAAATTAAATAACCATTCTTGCAATGAAGATCTCAAAGTCAGCGTTTCTTTATTTAGCCAGTGCACTGAATCTCACACAACACAAGGTTATGGGAGCTCCCCGAACAGAAAAATGAAACCGTGTGTATAATGTATGTACAATGCTAGATTATCTTCAGTACACATCATACTGCCTAGCAACAAACATGTTATTAATTCTTCAGAAGTAGGGAGTATATTCTTTGAATTGGCACCAAGGCCTCAGGCCCCCTGCACCTTGAACTAACAGGTTTTCTACAAAATGAGGCACATATTCATGCATGAATGTAACCTGTTTACTAAATTTAGTAACTAAACCCAATATTTTTCTATCATTTCACCCCGTTTAAACTTTTTCACACAATTGTATAACTAAATACTTAACAAGAAAAATACTTCAGTCTGGGATTACATGATTAAATGGATTGTATTAGTTACAGTGGCAGGAAAAGTATGTGAACCTTTTGGAATTTCATTGTTTTGTGAATAAATTTGTCATAAAATGTGACCTGATCTTCATCTAAGTCAAGGGTATAGACAAACATAATGTGTCTAAAATAATAACACAAGAAATCCTGATCTTTCATGCCTTTATTGAACACACTCATTCAACATTCAAAATGGCAGTGGAAAAAGTAACTGAACCCTTAGAATTAATAAGTGGTTGAACCCCCCCCCGGCAGCAATAACCTCAAGCAGGCGCTTCCTGTAGCTGTGGATCAGACCTCCACATCGTTGAGGATGAATTTTAGCCCATTCTTCCTGGCACAACTGCTTTAGGTCTGTCATATTCTTTGGATGTCCTATGTGCATGAGGTCTGGGCTCTGACTTGGCCACTTCAAAAGGTAGATTTTGTTTTTCTGAAGCCATTCTGTTGTGGACAGATATTCTCACATTATCCTGAAGAATTGTCTGATATATTTGGGAATTCATCTTCCCTTTAATGATTCCAAGCTGGCCAGGCCCTGATGCAGCAAAGCAGGCCCAAATCATGACGTTTCCTCCACCATACTTTACGGTTGGGATGATGTTTTCATGATGATATGCCGTGAACCTTTCTATGCCAGATGTAGGGCTGTGTGTTTTTTCCAAATAGTTCAATCTTAGTTTCATCAGTCCACAAAACATTTTGCTAATACCATTGAGTGTCAATGTGCTCTTTTGCAAACTTCAGGCATGCAGCAATGTCCTTTTTAGTAAGCAGGGGCTTCCTTTGTGGTGTCCTGCCGTGGATAACCTGCTTGTTCAGTGTTTTACGTATTGTAGACCCATGAAAACAGAGATGTTAGCAAGTTCCAATGATGGAAAATCTTTGATGAGTTGATGATTGACGAGTCTTCATTGTACTCTTGGTGTCTTTTTGACTGTCACCCACTTCTTGGTAGAGTAGTAACAGTCCCAAAGTGTTTCCATTTGTAGATTGTTTGCCTAAACGTAGACTGGCGAAGTTCTAAAGTCTTTGAAATAACTCTGTAACCCTTGCCAGCTTTATGTAAATCAACAATTCTTGATCGTAGATCGTAGATCTCTGAAAAGCTCTTTTTTTGCGAGGCATGGCTCACATAAGCATGTTCCTCTTGTGCAGAGTAGCTGTAGTCCACACCTCCAAACTTATTATCTTAATGAGACTCCGGGTGTGCTAAAACCTGACTCCAATTAACTTTTTTGAAGTCATTAACTCAAGGGTTCACATTCTCTTTCCACAAGCACTATAAGGTTTTTTTTTGTTGTTGTTCTCAATTATTTTAGACACGTTTAATTTGTCAATACCATTGACTTGGATGAAGATCAGATCACATTTTATGACAAATTTATTCAAAAAACCATGAAATTCCAAAAGGTTCACATAATTTTTCTTGCCACTGTATATAAAAAGAATACATACATAGGGAGCAAGTTGCAACGTTTTCCATCTGTTAATAAGTTAATGCCACTTCTCTCGTTTTTCAGCATAATCGTCATTTAGAATCCTTCTTTTCACAAACCTTACACAAACAAACAAAGGGAAATTCTTTTAACATTACAAACAGTAGGTCTTGACCTAGAGACGATTACAGAGAGACAGCCTTGTTAGAAGTCAACTAGTCATCTGTAGACTGGGTGCATCTGTGCCTTATCTGTGGGACCTTTCCCCTACTATTTAATAAGACGTTGAAAATATCTTGTGCCACAGTTTAACCTCTGTATTTTTCCAACACCATCTCTGAGCCTCAAAAATAGATAATGTGGCTTTCACAAACCCAGAGAATCGGTAGTTCATAGTCTCCATTCTAAGCATAAGCTTCCCCACGCCTAGAGATGGAAACAAAGATAAAACTACCTTTTCTCCATTAGTCCACAGCTTATGGTCTTGAGGAACATCTGTTCCACAAACTGAGTCATGTCTTTGAAAGGACCTCCTCCGATGCCCCTCGTCCAAATGAGGCTCTGCTGAGATAATGTAAGAATGGTCAGAGGGCAAAACAGGAGGAGCAAAAGAATGTTGGTACCTGTCCTAAGTATTCAGGAATAGGGCCTAGAATGAAACCTTGAGTGTAACACATAAATTTGATTCCTGGTGTAAGTGAATAGGTCCAAATACAGGCTTTTTGTCTCTTCCATCTGTTACTCTCAGTTTTGAAAACCCCAGGCCAGAACTTTTCCTAGGTGGTAGCAAATTTGCTCTGGTTGATTTAAGGACGGTCTGATTTAACAATACAGCATCCACATGGGAGATCAGGATATCAGGAAAAAACTACATATGTCTGGAAATGGTCTTGACACTATATAAGGATTGGTGGAGGCGACTGGCATATGAGTACACACATAGCAGTTGGTTTGATTATGTGATTCAGCAACATACTTAGCATACAGACACCAGAAGTTAAGTGTATACACTGCTGGACTGGACACAGTAGTAGTGATAGCAGTCAACCAAGCGTTGTCAGTACATAATTAATTGAACTAGTTTTTCTATCCAGGTCTAACTGTGGAAGTATGACAGGCAGGATCCACCAAACAGTCACAACAGACAGACTAGTCAAACAAGATGCAATGCATACTATGTTTATCCATTGTCTCTGAGATGCCATTTTTATGTATTTATTTATAGTTTAAGAGTCCACATAAGGGCTACACACTATACCTATACACTATATACAGCCCACTATACCTCAGGGATCGTTGATTTCTTCACCGGGTGGCCCATTCCCCACTGAGGTGTTGAGTTGGAAAGTTGCAGGAACCACCGTAGCACAGTGTACGGGCCTTCCCATCTTGGCTCAGATCACTTTTTCCTCCGAAACACCTTTCTGAGGGCCTGGTTTTAGATCTCAGGTTCTGGAATAGGATCAAACAAAAAGGGTGGCAATCAATATTCCCTCTTAGCTGCGCGCTTGCGCAATCGTGCACTGTTCGCACGTTCTCCGCGCACAAGAAAATTTCTGCAGCGCATAAAATCAAATCCGAAACTAATAGAACTTACTGTTGTAATATGATTCTTTTAATAAACCATGTAACTTGCTATGATCTCAGGTTCTGGACAGGCGTGATACTGGTGTGTGGCCACATCGTGGTGGCAATACTTTCTTCTTGACGTCTCTATACATCAGTGTATTTCTCATGTAGTCTGCAAGAGTGTCTTCTACTTCTGTTTTACTGGGTGTAATGTGCATGCTCTGCAACACTAAAGGTATGCAATGAATCCAATTTTTTCCCTGTTTCAGCCATTGTTTTTCTCAATGCTCAGTGCTCTTAATTGTTTAATTAGTTCTCTCTATGAGTCCAGCTGATTGTGGATGGTAGCAACAGTGATATTTTACTTGTATTTTTAAGTTCTGTGTTATTTTTGCAATTGCTTCATTTACAAAAAGTGTCCCACTATCACAATAAATCCTTTATGGTACTCCAAAACATGGTATTATTTCTCTGCATAATGCTTTGCTACTGATATAGCATCTGGGTGACTGACAGGAAATATTTCTGTCCAACTTGAAAATTTGTCAACTAGTACAAGTGCATATTTATTTCCTTCACATTTAGTCAATTCAATGAAATCCATCTCAAGTTGTTGGCAAGCATATGTAGGTTTTGGGAAGGAGCCTGGTTTAACTCTACAATTACCTTGTGGATTGTTTTTGCACATACTGTTAGGGATGGGCGATATGGACTAAAAAATTTATCCCGATAATTTCTGGTATTTATCACGGTAACGATAAAAAATTACGATAAATTAACACCAATGCAACCTAATCCTTTTGACTATAATGCATCGGCAAGTTTTATCTGAGTTGTTGTTTTTTTACCGGACTCTTTGGATGAAGTCAACAGTGCTTCTGCATCCTTGCCCATTTTCTGGCTTTCTTCATATTCTGGTTTGTGCTTGTGTTTGAGGTGGTGGAACAAATTAGTGGTGTTACTGTCCTTTTTATGCACTATTTGTTTGCAAACCTTGCATGTTGTAATTTGCTGCTTCTCGTCAGACTTTTTAACCCTTTCATGCCTAGTATCGCGAATTTGCGACGCACTTTTTCCGTTCAGACTGCAGCCGAAATAATGCATGTAATACTCCAATGTCGGTTTGTGCACATTCAAAAAATTCCTAGGAACCTTTTGCAAGCACTAGTTTCTCGTAGGACCTGCCGGAGTGGTAAGCAAAAATACAAATATTTCATTTCTTTATATAATTGAAAAATCAATTCAGGCGTTAAGGGGTTAAAACCAAACTCGTTCCAGATAATGGAGGTGGAGCCTCGTTTAGGAAGAGGCTCCTCGCTGCCTGGCGTATCTGCTCCGCCTTCCGCCATTGTCAATTTGTCAATATTCCATACATGTTGGGCTGCGAGTGTGTCGCGCACATATATACGTCATCTATGGGAATTTATAATTTTTATCGCGGGATGACATATTCTTACCGTGGACAATGTTTTTGACGATATATCATAAACGATGAAATATCGAACATCCCTACATACTGTATTAGACATTTTACACAAAATTTTTGAAAGTAAGTTGTTATTCCATAGGCTGTGTAAGTTTATTCTACTAGCCTTACCATCCCCCTGTTGAGACATGGCTAGGCCCATGGCTCAGCACTGCAGCATATCGATATAAGGCTTTAGGGAGGATGGGTTTGCCTTCAGATCAAATGTAAATTCCTTCACTGTTCTGTGTTGCTCCTTTTGTTTTCCATTAGCATTTCTCTTGATCAGTTTCTGCAACACTGTCATGTGGTTCACCGTGCTCAGCTGTTGGTAGAAGTGTTGCTGGATTCAAAGTTGTGCATCTCTCAATGCTCAAGTTGGGTTGTGCTAATAAAGCAGCCATACATGACAGATGTTTCGCTGGTGATGTGTGAGTGTTTGTGTTCCAACAGAGCAGGGAGACAGCATGTGGAACTTTAAGTGTTAATGGTCTATAACACTAAGGGTGCTACAGCTACAACAGCAGAGCCTCCATCATATACCATCATTCCTATGTTGTGCCACTGTAGTTCTTTAGTTTTTGCAAGACTCATATGAAGGGGAGAGAACACTCTGAACATGCCTGTGAATCTTTTATCAACTTTGAGTGCAGCTCCCACATTCCCGTGTTTGTCCCAGTACAAAGCTGTTGCTGTAAATGGGTATTAAGGATCTTTGAAGAAGATTTCTTCATATTGTTTGTCTGATCCTGGAGCTATTAGGTAATGAATGGTAATGTGCATTTCACATTCTGATTGCAATACATTTCCTGTTTTGGTTTTTTTTGTTTGTTTTTTGTTGGGTTTCAGTTTTCAAATCTGCTGTGACTGATACTGGGCCTGTCATTCTGACTGCTGTCATGCCTGTTGGTTTTAATGCTATTTGTAGTTCATGCATACCATCTCTCCCTATGAGGTTGACAGGACAACAGGAGGAAAGTACCATTTGTAATTTTGTAGTGAAACCAGTAACTGGATCTTGTAGTTTTGTCTGTTTTGTAAAGGACTCAGTGACTCTGTTTCCAGTTGATGACAGAACTATCATCTTATCGTTTGACATTTGCAAGCCGTGTGGAGCTTCAGTTTCTCATAGCACAGTTTTGCACGGTCCTGAATCACAAAGGAACACTGTCTCCTGACCACAAACATTAAGAGTGATAAAAGGTTTTTCTCCTTCTGCATGTAGCAACAAATCAACACTAAGTTTAACACTTCTCCGTGTTTGTGTGTGGTATTTGTCAAAGTCGTGTACTTGTCTTCTGTCTGTGTTCATGTCATCATTGTGTGTGTGCGTGCATGACCTGATTTTGGTGCAGTCAGTCATGCTGATGCTCCGCCATTATCGCCTCGACGATGGAACCTTCCACGTCCTCCTCGTCCCCGCCAGCCACCACACCCACGCCAGCCTCCCTGTATTTTAGCTGTGCAGTCACGGGCCACATGTCCCAGCCCTTCACTGTGAAAAGTCTCAGCAGAGGAAAAGGAACAAATATCACTGCTTTAATCCTGCTTTTTTCTTTTTGTTTGCCACCACTTTCTCTGCATTTTCAGCATGTGGTACAAGTGCGTTTTGTCAAGTCCTGTCAAAAATAGATATATATTTTGTGTTTGTGGAGCATTACTTCCCTGACTGCTGGTGGCTGCTCCTCCTCGGGAGTACAGTGGCGGCACTGATGGCTGTGAGGGACCGGGGCTGGGGATTGGAGCGACTGCCTCCTGTACAGGATTTTGAAACACAAAACCGTACCGTGTTAGTACAATCAGAATCAGAATCAGCTTTAATGGCCAAGTATGTACACATACAAGGAATTTGACTCCGGCAACTTTGCTCTCTAGCACAGAAACAACTTAAATAAGTGAAGGAAAAATAAATAAAATGAAATAAATCTCAACATTGTACACATAAAAAATAGGATATGAGCAGATATATACACCAAAAACCAGGGTTTTGTACAGTGACTATATACAAAAATGCAGAGTATTGTTTATTGTTCATGTGGATGGTCTCACACTCTGTGACTACTCAGAGTTCAACAGAGCGACAGCCCGGGGGAAGAAACTCTCCTTGTGACGGGTGGTTTTGGCGTACAGTGCTCTGTAACGCCGGCCTGAGGGGAGGAGTCTAAACCAGTTGTGACCAGGGTGTGAGGGGTCTGTGGAGATTTTCCTGGCCTGCTTCCTGACCCTGGACCGGTACAGGTCCTGGATGTAGGGAAAGTCAGTGCCAGTGATCTTCTCAGCAGCACTGACTGTTCTCTGCAGTCTGTCCCTGTCATGTCTGGTGGCAGATCCAAACCAGACTGTGATGGATGTGGTCAGGACAGACTGGACTATTGCGAATCTTGTTCCTCCACTTTTTCCGTACTTAACACTTGCTTCTCTCTCTCCTCTTTTTTTTTCTGTCTCCGTTTCATAGCTCTGCCTTCAGCTTGGCTGAGCCATAGTGTTGCATACATCAGTCCCTCTTTTTCTTCCCTCTTCTCATCTCCCTCACACACCTTCACAATACTCCCTTGCAACACTCCCTGAGAACAATATTTCTTTCTCCATCTTTCAAGATGTTGAACATTGTTGAGCACACGGTTCTTGAAATATGAGGCAAAATGTAAACTGGCA
>JASGAT010353591.1:0-13503 GCA_030220025.1 Chelon auratus | reverse complement strand
GGGAAGATGGACGGGTCAACAAAAAGCACCAGGGGTCTTTTTGGTTTCCAATTCCTACTGACAATGTTACCATGATTTTAAAGGTCTACCAATCCTTTGGGGGTAAATTCTGGTTTCACTAACAAATATTTAGTTGATGCTCGGGCTTTTATTGGTTGGCAGTGAAATTAATGGATGGATGAATGGAGTCGAGGTGATGGACAAAGGCTGATTTTTTTCTTTCAATCTGGCTTGTTTGCCGTGTTTCAAAATTTGTAAAATTATTCTTGAACAAGATTTTAACCAAAAACCCTAAGGTTATGTCCCATGCTCGGAGAAAGAGCATTGACATTGTCAGAGTCAGTTTCGGGAAGGGGTTAGATGAAAGTGGAATTTGGCCTCAGGCCTGATTNAAAAAAAAAAAAGAAAAAAATGTCCGTCAAAGACCGGTGACCCATTTAGATAAGCTTCTCACTGGTTTACTCTAGCATTTTGTGTTGGTTTACAGAAAACAGGTGTCACACTCGGGAAGCAAAGCAAATAAATGTCCCTTTAAGCAGCTGAATGTATGTTCTGTCTCAGTTCCTGGACGTACCAGAAAAAAAGTCAAAGGAGAGTTATTAGTGGACTTACTGAACATTATGATGAATGACAATGTTCCACAGATGGACATTTGTAAATAGTCGTCATGTTTAAGGGGAACTACTGTTTTTTACAACCTGGACCTTATTTTAGGCATAAAATACGGTCATTTACTCACCCATATAACTTTTGTGTAATTTGTATTTAAGAGATAATTAGATCAGCGTATATCTATGTAGTGGGGATGATTGGGGCACTGAAATACAGCCTCTAAATAACACATTATCTGCCATGAAACTCGTTCATTTCACCAATATTTTGTTATCGTACGTTAGTACTATTCCCGTTAAGTCTGGAGTTAGATCCGCAACCTCAGAATCGGAAAAATATTCAACCAATTTGCTAAAAAACTAGCAGCAGCAAATTACTTGAAATAAGCCGACCGTCGTGGGTGTGCGCGGCACTCAGAGATGACATCATCCAGGTCAGAAAACATCATCCCCCAGATGATGATAACAGCTAACTCCGAACTCAAAATATTGGTTAAATTAGACATTGTAATTCCAGGTTTATGATCCCAAAAGCAATGTTGACTCAAGTTGATCCTACTTTTGAAGGATACACTGTAGATATACAAGTTTGACTCAACTTAAAAATGTTTAGTCAAAATCATTTCAGTTTTCTTTATTTAAAGTTTTGACCAACTTCCTAAAGTAAGTTATCAGGTCACTAAAACGTGTACAGGTAACAAACTCTTGAACCAGTCAGAGTCGTTTTAAACTAATGCATCTCCTCCTTTGTTGAATGATATGAGTGACTACGTCGCTGTTACTCCTCTCTCCATCCCCCTATGAAGTCCATCCAAACGACTGACCCAATGAAACATTTTCCCATCAGCTCCCTGCAAAGTAAATCTCCCTCTAATCCCTGTTGTTCCAGTCTGCTCTGTTCAGCCATAAAAGCCGTTACCTAAAAGAGATGGACGAAGGTCAGATTTGTTTCTTGATGTCATTATCAGCCGTCACCGACCTGTAGCGATTGGCTAAACAACTTTACGGATACTATGTTTAAATGCTTTGTTGTTATTTGCTGCCCACTTTGGGGGTAATCCAGTTGGACAAGTCTCAGCAAGGACTTTCAGTTCTATTATTACTGTGACTGTAATAAAAAAAAAAAAAGCATTGAACATTTGCCCGTGTTCATTAATTTTGTATGTTAATGTTTTTTTATTATTATTTTGTTTTTGCATCAGCCCCAACATCCTCAGGGGATACTGAGTGACACTCATGTATCCAATTACTATTTAATTAAAAGAATCAACAAAAAATTAACAAATAAGGATTAATCTGATTTTATATATATATATATATATATATATATTCTTAAACATTATAATTATTATTATTTTATTGTTATTAATTATATATGTGTATTTTTATCATTTTTATATATATACACCATATGTAAAAATCTTAATTATATATTTTGTTTATATACGGTTTTATTTCTAAATTACATATTAAATAAGATTAACCCTGGTTTATGCATTTCTGTTGGATACTTTGATTAAATAAATCTCTCTTTTTGGGTCGACCAATAACTGGATATATCTGTCACTCAGTACAACTGAAGGATGATGGTGTTGATGTAAAAATGCTGTCATATCCAACTGATATGCTTTCATGGTATAAATAAATACATTATAAACATGTCAAATTTAGACCAAATAAACTAAATGTGACGAAACTGAATTGCTGCTGTCAGGGGTCAGTCAGGTTTCCTACTCTGTTTCTTTAGTCCCCCCTCCACGCCACACCCCAAGCACCCGCACATTGAATACATTGAATACATTGAATACACATTCGAGTCAGGCAGTAATTATCTTGACATCTGGCCACGTCTGTGACCTCAGTAAAACTACGCCTCTATCCGTTCTCTCCATCAGGCCTCCAGTAATCCTCTCTGGAGTCCAGAGACATATGGTCCCAATAACACCCTCTACATCTGATTGTCCGACCGCGAGGACAGTAGTGTCAAACGGGTAACGGACATTTGGAGTACCCTCAAGCAGTATTTTACATTATGAGTTAATAGTATGATAGCTAGGGCCGTGTTCAAGTGACAGTGTTTTCCAAAGAATGACACAAAAATAGATTAAAATACTATTTTGCAATAACTATATCATTATTAAAGTGTTGTAATTTTATTTCCTACGATGGGAGGATAATCTGACCTTTTTACTTAGAATACAGCGCAACACATGATGCAGCGTTTCTTTTCATAATTGCTGATGACTTTACAATTCAAATGTTCTCTACTGATGCCACTTCAGATTTAAAAGGAAGTTAAATGCAGGGTGGCTTTTATTGTGAAAGATGAAGCCAGGTAAAACAGTGCATTAGTTGGTTATCATTAATCAAATTTTTCTCTGCTAAAAAATACAAACAAAAAAAAAAAACATTCTGACAGTGGAGCTGTTTTAGCAGCATGAAAGTAGATACATAAGGAGTGTTTGTTGTAGCTCAAACGACACTTGACTGGCTCCAAAGGAAAGTAAAATGTACTCAAAAAGATGTGCAAAAACTAAAAACTTTAGGCCTTCCAGACTTCCAAACAGCACATGTTATTGCCTGTAAATTCAAAGGAGAGGGGAATTTTTCTATTCAAGCAATCACCAGTTTCTGGCAACCATCTTGAAATATATGCTGCAAGCTATCTTGTCTCTCGAAGAGTCATAAAATATCCATATCCTCCCCATTTCACTCATTCTAAAGTCTCTCAGGAAGGAGGGCTCTGAGTTTGCCCCTGCGACTCGGTGTCCCAGTTCTTCCCGTTATTCCTCTTCCTGTTCCTCTCCGCCATCACCAGAGCTGCCACCACGGTGACCAGCACTGTGGCGGTGATGACGAGCACGGTGGCAGTCTCTGCGATGCACAGCTGGCTGTCCACCCAGGCCAGCGAGGCCCCAGCCAGCTGGGGAGGGTCCTGGCACGTCACGTTGCGGTAGTCGTCGATGTGGAGGTGGCGAACGTGCAAGATCTTGCTGAAGACGCGGTGCAGCTCGCAGTCGCAGCTCCACGGGTTGCCTGGAAGGGCAAAAAAAAAAAAAAAGTGTTGAGTCTAAAGGTGATCAGATCGGAGTTGTCTATTAAAATATATCAGATTTACAAAAAAATGTAAAGATGTACTCTAGAGATACTGAGCTCACAAGTATATGCCTCCTTAATCAACTGAAGATTTTGACAAAAGCCAAAATTCAAAAACTTCATTTGATGCATCATGACATGCACATGAATTCTATCCCAATCTATGAAACGGTTGTGGGGTTATTTATTTAAACGGATTTAAATAAACGGATTTAGTTGGCGAATCACTAAAGCCAGTGCAATTCATTCGTCTGGGACAAGAATCACGATGTTCGCTTTAACCGCCTTTAACCATGGCTATCTCTAAAATACGTAATCAATGTAATGTTACATGGCGACCTATTAAGTACACATAGTATTTTATGGATTGGCATGAAACAAAAAAGTCTTGGCTAAAGTGCTGGATCAGCCGACAAACAGACTAGCACTGCCATGCCTATTAATAGCCATGTGCTGCAGTATTAGAATAAGCCTCTTAAAAAAATAATGATGATTGTTTGTCTTAAAATAATTGAAATATGCCATTACACAAACACAGGATTTTTAACATCTGTTTGAGGTTTTCAGTGCACTTTTATTGTTGCTATTATTTTCATATTTATTCGTATTTCTGTCTTCGTCTTTTGCAGTTATAAACTATAATGAACACCGTTCTGTAACATGATATAACATGGAACATAAGGAACTGTATGGTTCTGGCTTCAAACTGTCTTTGGAAGACAGAGTGCATGGAAAGTGTGATCCAAAACATTTAAAACATTTCAGTATTTCAGCAAACCTGACAGCTGAATGTGTGTAGCTGTTGTATGAAGACTGATGAAAGTCTTAAACTTGAGGTGATGCAGGTTGTTTCCTTCCAGGACGAGAACTGCCAGACTGTAGAGAGGAGCCAGAGCATCAGTGTCTATCTGAGAGATGTTGTTGTTGCTCAGCTGGAGTACCTAGACAGATGAACGAGGGAGGTAATCAGACAAACAGGCAAACAGACATGAGACACAAGAGATGGTGTGCCACAAGGCTCTATCCTTGGTTCACTTCTTTTTTTTTTTTTTTACTTTTTATTCCTACTCTGCACGAGTATCTGTTTTTTTGCAAATGACAAGCTTGACAAGGTTGGATGGACTACCCCAGAGACGAGGAGAAATAGTGATTCTGTTCATGGACTTTGGATGATCCAAACCTCGGCAGCACGATGTCAGCAAACCACCCTCAAACTAGTATATTATACCTTTTGGGGGTTTTAAATCTATCTCCACCTCAATGAGACCCAGTTCAACTGATTTTAAAGAGAACCTACTCACCTCTAGTCCAGGCAGCATGTCCAGGCTCCCCTGCTGCACCACAGTCAGTCTGTTGTTGTGCAGATAGAGTTGTCTGAGCCTGGAGAGGCCCCTGAACACACCGGGGCCAACAGACACCAGCTGGTTATAACTGAGGTCCAGCTTTTCCATGTTGTCCAGATACTCCAAGCTGACAGGAGTGAGAAAAAAACATACGAGATGCTGATACGGACGCTGAAACAGAGAGGCAAAACCACTGCAAAATGCTCCCATCTGCAGCACCATTCACTGGTTGTTAAAGGTTGTTTAGGTGTTGGTGCATTTGCTCACTTTAAAATGACAGCTTTGTTTTACAGCTGGATTACTTATTAATGTATTGTGTTTCTGTCGGTGAGACTCTTAACAGCTGTTGTGCTTTTTCAGATAATTTGTCCCAAAGACACACTGAGAATATTGTAAAACTGTAGTCAAATTCACTGCATGTGTGTGCATAGTTGGGCAAATAAAGCTGATTCTGATATTCATCCCCTTTGAGCTCTGTTTTTGGTCTCCACCATTTGTTTTGAGCAGCTGTTGAGTCTGTTCCAAGATATGTCAAATAATTGAGGCAGTGATAGATATTTATGGTGCTAGCTATAACATGAATATGACAAATCAAATGATTTGACACTTGATTAGCTATTCTCAAAATAAACTACGTTAAAAAAAGCACTATAGCTTGAAAAGATGTGTATTTGGGAGTTTTACTATTTTAGGCACTCAAGTTGATTGTATGATGGATCATTGACCTTAAAAAACAAAATTGAGTCAAGGAAGAGATCGTTGCGTGGTTGACATGAATATAATGGAAGAGAGATGGCCTTCCATTGGGCCAACAGAAAGACCGAGGTACCTGTATCCAGATATATAATGTAAGTTGTTGTGTTCTAGTCGCAGCTCTTTGAGAGCGGACAGGCTGGTGGAGAAGTCCACGGGGAGAGTTGTTAACTGGTTCCAACTGAGATCCAGCTTCTCCAGGAAGGACAAAGAGAAAAATGCCTGTGGACAAAGAGGAAAATCTGTTTCAGGCTTCAACTGAATGCTACATTTCAAATAAGCAGCTACTTTCCTATTTAAAATGGGATCCATTATGTTTAGTCTCAGTCTATTTGAAACTCCACTACCTAAAAAGACCATTTTCTTCTGATTGACCAAGCGTCTGCAAGGCAGCAGTAAGCAGCATTGCAAGATGTGTGGCAATTATCTTATTTGTACAGTAATTTTGTATGTATATTAAACCATTTGGACATTTACATGGCAGCCAACGTTTCATCAGTTTTTTATGTCACGCGTTTGCGTCTTTCAAATATTTCTGGTGTAATTTTCAGAAGATGCATGTCAAAATATTCCTGCGTTAACAGTTTGTGCAGTCCTTTGTTCTCACCTGTGGCTGAATTTCTTCTATCTGACTGTTGGTCAGTATCAGCACCCGCAAGGACCACAGTCCAGTGAAGGCTCGGGTGCCTACCGCGCTCATATTGTTTCCTCCGAGCTCTAGCAGCCACGTGCCATGAGGGAGGCCCCTGGGAACATGCTCGAACCCACGGTCGCGACAGTCCACCAGGTCGGCGTGCTCGTAGCAAACACAATGGTGTGGACACAACCGTGAACACTTGACAGATGGAAAAAGGGACTCGGGGTGATAGATGGCAAGAAAGAGGAAGAGAAGGGTGGGGTAAAGGACATTCATGTTTCTCTGGATGGTTCACAAAGAGAGGGAAGCTCAGTCACAGGGGAAGTTAAAAAGTAGAAGGTTTAATGAAGCTAGCTCAGTCCGGATGTTCTCCTCATCAAGCCTTGAAATTTGTGTCGATGGAACTGTAAATAAACAGCAAGCACAACACAGAAAGTTTACTTCACTCACATCAGTCCATCTTTCATCAGGTTTGGTGGGTGTAATACCACTTTTGTCCACAGAGGGCAGCAGAACAAACTAAAAGAACACAACTAATCCTAAATATTTTGCAATATTCACTTCATTTTGATCCATAGTTTCTATCAAGTCTCGGAGGAAACAGTTGGTACTTTAGCTGCAAAATTACTACTAATTACTACTGTCAAAAGTGTGGCGGCAGTTAGCATGCATTTTAGCTTAAACCCGCTTATTAACTGAAAGGAGCCACCTGCTGCAGTAAAAATACATGTACATCTAAGGCAGGAGTGTCAAACTCGCTTTAGTTCAGGGGCCGCATTCAGCCCAAATTGATTGCAAGGGGCCCAGCCAGTACAACTCCAGATGTTTCCCTTTGTTTTAGAGCTAAAAAGAACACAATGAAGATGTTTAATGAAATATCCTTTCACAAAACATTTCATGAACAACCTCAAATGTCATGGCAAATTTCTGCCATCTGCTGTTTAGCATGTCTCGGTATCGGGTTTTGTCTCTGATTAAAACAGCGTAGCCCCTAGTGGATAAATTAGGAACAGCAGTTACTTTTATTGAAAAATTGCAGTGAATTCATAGCGCAGAGAATATTGGACCCTCTGGCGGTCGGGCTTTGGCCCCTGGGCCGTATGTTTGACACCCCTGATCTAACGGGTAGCTGTAGAATTTGATAATAATTATACCTTGTCAGGTTTATGGCCACTAGAAGCGCAGTGGAGAAGTGTTTTTAGAAGTGGATCTCTGTGTTGTTTCAAACATTTTAATGCTTCTGTTTCATTTGAGAGGTAACATATCAATCTGGGAACCCGTTGGCTATTGTCAGTCTTGAGGTACAGCCAGTGGATAATATCCAAGACTTCTCTATCTGCCCGTCATTGTTTACCGTCTGACTAGCAACTTGAGAACCGCAAATGGATTTGCAGTTGCGAGACGAATGTTTGCCACTCAAATGATATTGATCACTGCTATTTGGGGCACAAACAGACACCAGTAAGCTTCTGACACCACAACCCTGTTCTTAGATTTCATTACTTAAGATTACAGTCATCCAGGACAACCGCATCATGGGCAATTGACAACAAAATGGCATACAGAATTTAATCAAACCATTAATTTACACAAAGAGATTTGACCACCTCTCAGCCATCCAACAACTGTATGCACTCCAATATGATACAGATTTAAAGCTATTTAACTTTTGATCTTGGTGGTTATAGAAATAACCCTAGCTCTTTAAGTGAGACTGTATTCTTTATAGTTTAATATTGTCAACAACTTATATTATATAGACAAATATACACCAATAATGTATTTCTCCTCCACTAGGATGGCCCAGAAAGCTTACATGACTTTTGCAAATGGCAGCTTTACAACAATAGTTGTCAAATATTCATCATTACGTAACTTTCTCCAAGTTCCCCATCTGTTGTGCCCTCCGTTTTCCCATCCAACTGTAAATATATAATCACGATCATTAAGAGCAGAGCAGCTGAAAGGATTAAAGTCACTAAGGCGGTCTGATTATACTGTGGTTTGTCGGAGGATAACATAGCATAAAAGCAGTATTTTTATTTAATTTTTAAGGATGTGCGGTTTACCGGAGGAGATGACTACCTGCTAATACCCATACATACTTCTCCATAATGTGTAATGAAAAACACAACATAACAGATAATACAGTGTCCTGAATTATATAATGATTGCAAAAATACAAACAAACAAAAAACACATCCAGTTAAATAAAAATCATTTACTGAATGCTTGACTCACCTTTTCTGCAGATGAAGCATCCAGACCCATCCATGCTGCATCCTAAACTTCTGCATGTCCTCTTACTTCGCTGGAGGTCAGCGAGACAATGAAAGGTAGGCAGATGATAGACAGAGGGAGAACCAAAGACAAACTGAGGATGCTGATGGAGGCTTTCAGTGCAGTCAGCTGCGTTTGTAATCCTCTAATCCTCTCCAATCACCAAAAGCTTCGTCTCATCCACTCTGCTCTGCAGCTCGTCTCATGTTTTTATTGTGTTTCTGTTTCCTTCATTTCCTGTAAATACGAATCGAGAGCCGTGGCACCCCTCCAACCGTCTGTTTCACAGATTCTAATATAATATAAAGACTGTTAACATTGTGTAAATAGTTTGTGTGAGTGTGTTTTTCATTTTTATTAATTTTATCTTAACCATGTAGCATCTCATGTGCAAGGGGCCACACAAAGAGAGTTCAAGAGATGTTTATTTCCATCGGTTGATATTAAGTCTCAGTATTTCAGCACATAAATACGTGACACGTGGAGTCCCTCAGGGTTCAGTTGTTGGGCCTCTATCATTCAAAGTGACAATGCTGAATGTTTTGATGGACTAACAGCCTATTAGTCAATCAATATTGGTCATTTTGAGCCACGGGAGCCTTTAGTCCTCCAGAGATTGGGTAATTGTGACTAATTTAATGAATTAATTTTGTTTATGCTTGCTTATTTTAGTTATTATATTAAACATGAATTATCATAGTTTTATCATTTATTATCTTGTTTCTTTAAATACATTTTTACAAATTATACTCCAAGTGAGTTTATATTATTATTATTATTATTATATATTTACTACCAGTCTATTTTCCCAGCTCGAAGAAGCTCGACAATACCGGAAATACGTACCCTCTGCGTCATGACGTCGCTTGGTTGAGAACGTCCGTTGAGTGCGGAAGTGGCGTTTGTTGTGGACTGTGCACTTTGCTACTTCGACAACAGAGCACACATGGCAAATAAACCGACTCCCCGTGTTCGCTGTCGCGTCCAGCTCGGCGGCAAGTCCTCTTAAATCAGCGGGTGATGTTTGTTGACGGACACTGAGGCGCCGGAGTGACTCTGTCCTGCTAGCTTAGAGCTAACTAGCAGAGGAAGGTATGCAGTCGAAGTTGGAGCTCGTGCTTCAATAAAGCAATTCATGAATACACGTTTCTCAAAATATGGCTTTTTAGACAAGTTGTTGTTGGTTAAACTGGTCAGCTATTGCAGAGATAATTCGCTAAACTTTGTGTTAAGCCCAGCGTGGTTCGCACGTATTAAGGGAAAAGTTTGGGATTTATTTTATGCTATGATATATCTGTGGGGTCAAATTGTTCACGAAATTATTTGAATTCCCCGAAAGCACGGGTGATTTGTTATACTGGCCATTTTAAACGCAAAACAATCTGTTTACTTGACCCATATAACTTGTGAACTATGAAATTCATGGAGTCTTTCCAACTGAGCTTCTCATTGGTCTGCTGACCAGCCAATCAGGTGGCTCCTACTCTCAGCCAAGTAGACCTCGGCTTCCTATGTTACTGTTGCTAGGTTAGACAAACAACAGGGCGTCCACGCCACTTGGAAAACCTTTAAAAACCAGTAGACTTGGTTTTTGCGAAAAATCGTAATTGCTAGTCTTCAGAAAACGCGAAGAGGGCTTCTTTGTAGGTGCGGACGATGTTCAGCTAAAGGCGTTGGTGTTTGTGTTCGTGCAGCAGCCATGGCGGAGGCCGGAGCTCACATCACCTCCACGGCCGGCAACGAGCAGCCGTCCATCTTCGAAGTGTTGGCTCAGGAGTCTCTGATGGAGGCGGTCCGACCGGCGCTGGGGCACGCTGTCAAGGTGGGAGCCGCTCATTCAGCAGGAAGTTTACTATTCCGTAAACCTTTGCAAAATACTCCGGTCTAATAACACCAAGGCCCTCTCAGGTTCTGGCGGAGTCCAACCCGTCCCGTTTTGGCTTCCTGTGGAGAAGCTTTGATGAGCTCTACCTGCTGCTGGACGTCCTCCTCCAGAACCACTTCCTGTCTCGCTGCAGCGCCTCCTTCTCCGAGAACTTCTACGGCCTGAAAAGAGTTTCGGGCGGGCGGGGGCTCCCCGTTCGCCTGGGGCTGAGCAGGAAGTCCCACTGGCGCTCGCTCCTCCTCCTGTGCCTGGCGCCGTACCTGCGGGCCAAGCTGGAGGCGACGCTGGCGCGGCAGAGGGACGAGGAGGACTTCTCCATCCGGCTGGCGCAGACCAGGGGCCAGAGGCTGTACCGGGCGGCCGTGGCGGCGTACCCGTACGTCAGCTCGGCGTGGCAGGCGTGGGTCTTCTTGCAGCAGCTGCTCTTTGTGTTCGGAGCCACCAGGACCCACAGTCCTCTGCTGTGGCTGGCACGGGTCAAGCTGGCGCGACTTAACGCTCGGGATATCAGAGACATGGAGCAGGAAACCAGCAACACTAGCAGCCCACCTGGCGGAAGGTACGCCTGGCAACCTGCACACACGTCTGTTAGAAAAAATACATCACCCATAATGCATTATTCCTGTGTTTGCAGCCTGGCGCAGAGAGCGTGGTGGCTGATGGGACAAGCAGCGAGGGGCACGGTCGTCTCCCTCTCCACCTCCCTCACCCTGGGCGTCTTCTTCCTCCAGTTCCTGGAGTGGTGGTACTCGTCGGACAACCAGAGCGCGGTGAAAAGCCTCACCTCCCCGCCCGCCCCTCCACCGCCTCTCCACCTGCAGCGGGACCGGAGCGAGGAGAGCCCGCCGGGCGCCAGCAGCAGCAGCAGCAGGGACTGCCCGCTGTGCCGGAGGCCGCGCACAAACGCCACGGTGCTGTCCACCTCGGGCTTCGTCTTCTGCTACCGCTGCGTCTACACGTATGTGAAAGCCAACCGCCGCTGCCCGGTCACGGGATACCCCACCGAGCTGCAGCACCTCATCAAGATCTACGCACCGGAGAGCTAGGTCACAATGGCTTGACGAGGCGTTCAGGTTCACTTCGAGCGCGTTTGGACTTTCCAGCTTCTTTTAGAAAACCTGGTTTTCTCCTGCAGCTTGGTGTTGGCAGCTCTGCCATGTTGATACGTTGTATATATGTTTATGAACAAACAAGATTTTTGCTTTTGTATGCAACCAGCTCTTCAATGCTCCCACAGTTCTTGTGAAATAATGCAATAATACGAGCCGTTTTAAGACGCTGAATTGTTTCTCACATCACATTTTTTTTTACATTCCATAATTTCTCTGTGACAGTGCCAGTAATTCATTGCAGTAAAAATCATTTCAGCGTCCTGAGATGGGCTCATTGCTTTCTCCACCTCATTGCTTTCTCTCACCGTTTCTTTTTGAGAAAGAAACGGTGAAGGAATAGTTTGACATTTTGGGAAATATTTGCGCTTTTAACACTTGATGCCACAGTCAGGTGTTGGCTAGCTTAGCAATAAAGCTTAGAAACAGGGGGGGCAACAAAAAGCCTGGTTCTGGTGGAGCCAAGCTAACTGTTTCCTCCTGTTTCCAGTCTTTGAACTAAGCTAAGCTAAGCTAAGCTAAGCTAACTGTGTGCTGGAAGTAGCTTCACACTGTGAACTCTGACTGTCTTTACGCGGACAGTTGAAATCATTCTGACTAGGGATTCAAATTTGACATGGACACTAAATAAAATAATCGAATGAGATCTACACTGATCAGCCACAACATTATGACCACTTACAGGAGGGGTAAATAACATTGACCATCTTGTGACAATACAGTGTTCTGCTGGGAAACTTTTGGACCTGGCATTCATTGGTGTGGATGTTACTCAGACATGTAGCACCCACCTAGACCAGACCAGGCACCCCCACCCCATAGCAATGACACAGTCACACACACAAAAACGCTTTGGGAACAACTCAAATAAACACGAAGAACAGCACAAGGTGTTGACCTGGCCTCTGAATTCACTAGATCCCAAACTGATCAAGTATCTGTGGGATGAGGCCCCTCCCCTCAAATACCCCCCCGCCCCCCGCTAACAACATTGAGTTGCCAGACACCACAGGACACCCTCAGAAGGCCCATGTCCATTCTCTAATGAGTCACAACTGTTCTGGAGGCACAAGGGAGACCTAACGATTATCAGGAAGGTGTTCATAATGTTGTGGCTGATTGGTGTATTTGACATGCGCACAGTGGGTCTCCGTCCGTTCTAATTTCCTGAAGATAATTCAACACACTGAACTGTTCCCTTACAGTATGGTCACATGAGTGCTGCGACAGCAACAGTCAGTGAATTGCTTTATTGAGTTGCCAGACAAATTTAACAACAGGCCCACTTTAAAAAAAACAAAGAAACAGATAATCAGGATCAACGTCACAACATTACAGTGAGAGTAATAACAAAAAAACAAAAAGAAGAAGAAGAAAGGGCTTCATTAAAATGTCCACAGACCCCTGAAATTAAACCGGAGTCAACTTCCCTTTTTTAAGCTCCTGCGACACAATTCACCGACAAGGAAATCAGGACGAGGAGGGGGAGGAAAAACGAAACAAAACAAACAAAAGAAAACAAAAAAAGGGCTTAAACTTTGAGAAAAAAAAAAAAAAAGGGGGGACAAGTATCATCATCAATAATAGTCACAGTAATAGATTGCTCGAATAGCGTGTATTGCACATGTGTACACATATATGCGCTCTATGTACATGTGAGTCGGCGAGAACTAGACACATGTTGTATCGTCGCGACGGGAAAAAGGATCTGGAGAAAGGAGGAGACGACGACGACGGCACGGACAGAGGAGAGACAGAGGAGAGTCAGGAATGTGCTTGTGATCAGTTC
>JASGAT010353585.1:0-10634 GCA_030220025.1 Chelon auratus | reverse complement strand
TTTCCGTAAAAGGACAGTGTAATGATCAGTGTTGCATCATTTGAATTACAGGTTTGAAGCTGTGCACAGGGAACAAAAGCAACTACAAGGTTGGTGAGATCTCATAGATCAAGTTGGCAAGTCGTTATTGCTCAGATCTGCCTAGACAGTTGGTTTTGCTTGGTTAAAACAAGACGGCTGATGAATGGTGATACATTTCAGGTTTTTCTTGATTCCCTTGATTCCTATATGGTACTACAATGCGAGAAAGTAATTAGGTGCATAGTCTAAAGTGGTAACAAGCGGATGACGTCACATGCCGATGTCGCAAAGACAGAGGCCAAAGCTGCCACATGAGAAATCATTGGTAAGCTAGTTGACACGTCTACTCATGTAGACCTGTATCACTTGTCAGATCAGCTGCCAAGAATGTCCAGAGAACACTTTGCTCTCAGAATACAGGCCTTGTTAAAGTTCTTCTTGTTTCCAAAGGTAGTATAGGAGACAAAGCCTTCAGCTGTGGAAACAGTAGGGGTTGGGGGGCAGACACCCTCTCCTCTCCACTTTTAAGATTATAAGATTAAGCTTTCCATTTTGATAAAGAATATAGTTAAGGCTGGCTCAGGTGACTTTTTTATTGTTTTATGTGAGTGGCACTATATAAACTCAGTTGAAGACGAACACTTTATTGGAACCATATAAACTCAGCTGAAGGTGAGCACTTTATTGGCACCATGTGAACTCAGTCGAAGGTGAACATTTGACATGAGTCTCTATCATTGTTCAGCAGCCATCTTGGTGTCAGTCTTGGTGTAAGGGGCAGAAACCTCACTGCATTTATTGCGTTCAGGTCCTGAAAATGCTGCAAAAGGTGGATTTGATTTTGAAAGTGTTGCGCAAAAAAAGTACAGAATACCATGGCAGATTGTGACAAACGAAATCAGCAAAGTCTTTCTAAAACTTAAAAGGCTTGGTCATTTCAGCATTTCATTATGCTGCTTGCTGTTGTGACCAAGCTTTTAATCAGTGATACCTAACTGTTGGGCTTAGCGGTATGCCTGCTTTCCATTTTCTTGTTGTCTTTGCCCCTGCATTTAGCTTTCCAGTCTTACTTATGCACCCTGCAGGGTTTGCCCTTACTTGCTCTGATTCTCATGGAAGTCTCATGTCCCCTGGAAATTAGCTGATGCAATATTTGTGTGCAAAGGTGCCACCACACCAGCGAAAACAGTGTAGTGTTATGTCTTCCACAGAGTCATGGCAACCAGAAGTCCCTTTTGATTCCCTTTGATACAACAGCTGTGCAACAATTCAGCAGTCAGGAATAAATCAGATAAAGTCAAGGAAAGGCATGGGGTGCCTGCAAATGGTGAAGCCTTGGTCACCTTTCAGGGAAAGGAATATTTCTGCAGCCCAGACATGTTGACCATGGGACTACTCTTACCCTGCATACTCAGGATGCTTGAGAAGCAAAGAAAGGGACAGCTTATGGAGGAGTTTAAGTGTGTCATATGAAACCAGTTTGCTTAACAAATGGCTTTGTAAGCTTGTAAATATCACACACCCACAATTATGTGACATAATATGATATCTGTTTAATATCTACGCAATCACCATCATAATTGATATAGTAATGTTCTGAAACTGTTTTAATGAGGTGTTCTGTGGACATTCTTGGCAGTTGTTCTGACAAGTGATACAGGTCTACATGAGTGGACCAGTCAACTGGCTTACGTGGGACTGCTACGGAACCAATGATTTCTCATGTGGCAGCTTTGGCTTTTCTGTCCTTGCGACATCTGCATGGGACGTCATCCGCTTGTTACCACAAGACTATAGACTATGCACCTTATTGCTTTCTCGTATTGTGTTCCTGTGTGGCGTCACAACTTCTGCAGTGTTTATGTGTTTAACTTCTGCACGGCTTATGTCTCAAAATCACACAGGGCTTCGTCAAGTTTTTCAGATCCTGTTTCTCTCCTAGGTGTTTTTGAATGTGTCCAAAGGCACCCTGACCACAGAGATGCCAACAGAAGAGGCGACTGTCAAAGGTTTTGTTATACCTCTTAGAGTTTCTTCTCTTACGCTTGTTATGCCTGTTTAATGAGTGTGAGATTCAAATTATACTTTTGAGCCATAATAACTAGACCGATGCAAACTGAGCCATACAACTGATTTTGTATGGTTTCAGCCCATTTATCACAGTTTGGGGATCTCAGCATTGCTGTTGTCTGTCTATGCTCTTTCTGATATTTGAATGTGATTTAGTTTTAGGTTTTAGTTCATTTTCATATTGCATGCAAATCTATTCCACAGGTTACGTCAATGGAAGACATGCAAAGCAAACTTATCTTGCTCATTTCCAATTTACATGAATATGAATGTATGGCTATGTA
Source organism: Chelon auratus (assembly GCA_030220025.1). Lineage (NCBI taxonomy): Eukaryota > Metazoa > Chordata > Actinopteri > Mugiliformes > Mugilidae > Chelon > Chelon auratus. The sequence continues at coordinate 8,259 of JASGAT010353585.1, read as the reverse complement.
GTACTGTATGTAAATATTAAACAAAGATTTAATGTTTAACTGTGGTTGTACATGACAGGGGCTGGTAAGACGGGACTGACTATCGAGTCTAGCAACCTGGACCTCCTCAACAAGCTTCTTGCCAAAGTGACCTACACTAGCACTGTCTATCATGTGAATACTGCCGACCTTGGTATGTGTTTAAGAAATGACAAGTAAGCTAGATATAATCGTTATGTGAGGAATAAAGTGCACACAGTGACATGTACAAGTCTTGATTAAGTAAAAGTAATCAAAAGGAATGAGCACATTTTAGTGTTTCTTTCTGAATGAATAAGGAAATGTAGGCATATTGTTGTATTCCTTACATAAATTGTATTTTTCTGTACTTTCTGTAGTTTCCTTTCAGTTTGAGGACCACGAAGCAATGTTTCCCATTGCCATCAAACAGCCTCAGCCCCCAGTCCTGTATGACATGGGAAAAGGTACTCACAATTATAATTCGCAAATAGTCTTTTTCTGCTTTTACATCCAGACATAAATTCTCTCTTTAACCAAGCTTTTCATTAACATTTATTGTTATTTAAGTATCTTCAATGTGGAACAACACTGAAAATATCCAAATCTAAAGTAGCTTATGAGATTATGCATAAACTTAGTTTCATGGAATGGTTTTCATTATCGGATATCGGATAACATGTCTTGCCTATTTACTATGTTTGAAGCCATTAGTGCTGTTGTGCCATGGCCATTGGTACACATCAAAAGTATTGCTCAGATAAGTAAAAAGACATTACAGCCAATCATTGCTTTAAGACATAAAAGTCAACCCATATGGAAAATTCCAAGTACAGTGGCAAAAATCATCCAGTGCTATTAAAAATCTGTCTTTCACAAGTGCCACCCCATTAAACAAAGAGCAATTCATTAGACCAACCAGCTTAAAAAATTAATGTTTATCAGGCATTCAGTTTATAGCCCACAATAGAGCTTCAGAGTTCATGTAGCGGGTATATCATCATCTGTAATTGCATCAATTTTCTCAAAACCAATGCAAAGAACGCCAACAAAACAGTAGACCAGTTAAACTGTGCGCTAAATTCATACACATTTTACTAGAATACCACAGGATAAAGACACAAAGACTATGTAAGGACTACTGAACCATAAAATACAAAAGTAAAGCGACACATGGTCTAGCCTCCACCAGAACCCGACCTAAACCTGACTGAGGGATGAGTTGGACCGCAGAGTGAAGGTAAAGCAGCCAGCATAACTCTAACCCAGGATAAATGAGAACTCCTTCAAGGGTGTTGGAAATGTTTCAGGCAACAACCTCATGAAGCTGGATGAGAGAATACCAAAGGTGTGCAAAGTGACTCAGAGCCACCCAAAGAACTTATGGAACAAACTATTTTGTGGTCAGACATTGTTTGGCTTTGACCAATGTGTCTTCAAGCATTCCACTATAGAGCTTTTGTTGACACGTATCCATGACAATTGTTTTTATTAGTTGCCAAAACTAGGACACCTAGTGTTTTTGAGCATCTACAGATGTGCAAACCACCTGAATTGCTTAATCCTGAAAAGTGCTACTTATACTAGCCATCAGATCAAACCGCAGACAATTCATTCATCTTTCTGACCTTCTTCTTTTTTTTTGTTTTTGTCAGACATCAATTCACAAGTCACTGTCACCACCAAGACTTTCCTGCGCTATGCAGAGCTGAAGGTGCTGTTGAAAAGCATCCGGGATTTCTATAGGAACATAACAGTCATTATTGCAGATGACAGTTTAAAACCAGAGCCCATTACTGGAGAAAACATCCTGCATTACATCATGCCTCCAGCCCAGGTACACACACTGTAATTTATATTTATAGTTTAAGCAATTATTTATTTGTAGAGTTTTATTCCATCGTTGGCAAACTGTAAATACAGAATGGCTTTATATTTCAATTTTTTTCTCTATATATTTTTCAAAGCATTGTTATTTTGTATATATTTTTCAAATTTGTATTGTGTAATTTTGGTAACCTTTTTTTTAACTATGTCAAAGTCGTCATTGTCTTCTTTATATATATTTGCTGAATTCCGTGCTACTGTGACAAGGAAATTTTCCATACGTGGGATTAATAAACATGTCTTATCTTATCTTATCTTATCTTATCTTATCTTCTATTCAAATGTCGGACTTTCAATTTTCTACAAAGTTTCTACAGAGAACAAAAATTCTATGTACAAAAAAACAGACAAAGACATAGGGTCATCATCATATCAAACTAAACTTCAGACTTATTTTACATTTTGAAATAAATGATAACCAAATGATATCTGATAGAATAGCATGAATGCTACCATGTTTAATACATACTGTATCAATTGTTTAGTTGACTTTCACTATTCTTATGAATAGATTGTATGGCATAGTACAAGATACATGGACACACAATGTAGTTTGTTGATTGTTAAGGTTCATTTTGTTAGTAAAAAAAAGCAAGTAAATGATATTATTTTTTAAAACATTCAGTATTTTATGCCATACGTTCAGATTATGTCAGTTTATTTGCAGATGATCTACGATTTTATCTTGGAAAAGAAAACATCCATTTGTTTAAACTTTTTTGAAGACATCAAAATGTGAAGTTATTTCTCGTTATCTGTCAGTGCCCTACATTGCACTGTAACCACGTTTCCTCCATCAGGGCTGGTTTGCTGGCAGGAATCTGGCTGTCTCCCAGGTTACCACCAAGTACTTTCTGTGGGTGGATGACGACTTTGTGTTTACGAAGAATACGAAGATAGAGAAGTTTGTGGAGGTGATGGAGGCAGTCCCTGAACTGGACATAGTAAGGATAAAACAGCTGGCTTTATTTTTTACTTTTTTATTTTTTTTGAGGTGGGTGTAATTTTTTGAGACAAATGTTATGACATAAGCCAAATCCTCCTGAGACCTGAGCTTTTGTTTGCATTTTTAATTTTATCAAGGTTCTGTATTTGGGAATAGTAGGACCTAAGAAGTATAAAAAATAAGCATCATCTCTGAACAGGAAGTAGTTGAAGTGATGTCCCCATATGAGGACGCAGGGTCTCACTCCTGGTTACACTACTTCTGTAATCGGGTGTGGAAGTTAATTTCGGTCTCAGTGTTGCTGTGTTCTTCTTTTACAATATTACTTTCTTACTTTGGTTGATAGAACAGGACTTAGTTTCTGAGGTATAGACTATGAGAGAGAGAAATTTCTGTTTGATGCTACCTCAGCATGTATCGAACAAGTGGAAAGTAAGCCGCATCATAACCAGTTAGCTGGTCTCTCTGATCTTATCAGGTTGGGGGGTCAGTTCAAGGAAACAAGTTTCACTTCACTCTTCACTATGACGAAGGAAAGGATGGTGGCTGCATGTACAGGAAGTCTAATGGGAAGTACCACTCTCTCCCTGGTTATCCACAATGTTCTCTGGCCAGTGGGGTGGTCAACTTCTTCCTGGCACGTACAGATGCCGTACAGAGGGTCGGTTTTGACCCAAAGCTCAAGCGTGTAGCGCACTCAGGTAGGTCCAGACTTCGACATGATTTCAGTTTCCGAGCCCAAAGCCTTTTCGGTTTTCCTTAGCCAAGTGTAATGTCTGCCTCTGACTGCAGAGTTCTTTATGGATGGCCTGGGTTCCTTGATGATTGCCACATGTGGCGACGTGTCCATTGGACATCAACCCAGATCAGCCGAAGACACCGGCTACCACGGCTTCAGAAACCCTACACAAAGTGACGGGGAGTTCAAACTGCAGCTTCACTTCTTCAAAAACCACCTAAAGTGTGTCAAGTATGGGTAGAGGACATTGAGGTCATCGGTTGGATTTACGGATGGCACTTGTGCAATATACAATGTTATGATAAGAATGCAGTATGACAAAATAATAACCAGGAAAATATCACACCACATAGTTAGCATAAATGGTAACGATCCACTATAGTAGCTTGATTTGATGAAAACAGCACCTGGTGCTTGTTGATGAGATTTGAAAGTCAAAATTTATCTATCATCTCTATCAAATATTTAAGTCTATCAGTTATGCCCTCGTCTTATTTGAACACTGAAAATGTTATTGGTCACACTAAAAAACAAAACAAAAAAATTATATTCATGTTTGTCCTAGAAGATCAGGGGCCATTCATTACGGCACTAGCATTTAAAATTCATTCCAGTGGAGTCGGTGGGATTATTGGGTTCATATAAAGGTGTGAAGAAGAGCCATGTATGCTTTTCAATATAAAATATGTGCAATGGATGAATGACAAACTAGTTGGAGGGCTACCATTAAAGACAACTGAGAAATTCAAAATATAGCAATCTAACGTGATTAGTAGATGTGTTATACCAGTTACTATCATTTGTAACCAGACAGGGTTATGCAAGCACTTGTGAGAAAATGTAAGGGAGGGTTAACAGAAGACACAGATAATAGTATATATTGGTATATAATATTAAGACACACACATTATTTTGCTGTCAGCGTAAGGATTTTTTATTTATTTTTTTTGCCTAACCATGCCAATATCACTAATGTCACTTTCTCCCATGGATAAGTTTGCTACCTCCATAAATGAAGTTCCTCTTGTAGACTTTAGATCCTCGGTCTTTCATCAGAACGTAAGCTTTGCCAGAGCGTTCAAAGGGAACTCCAAGCCAACACTCAGGGATCTCAAAGCAAATGCTAACATCAAAGTTCTCAGGTTGTGTAAAGTTTGAGATCAAACACAAAATCTCATTTTTTTCACTTGAAGAATTTGAATACAGTTTATAAAAGTTTCATAAATGCAGTGTGAAATGATTACATTTGTAAGCTTGTCTTGGATAGGGATAATTGATTAATTTTAGATAATGATAAGTTGGGATAAAATACTGAGTAACCAGCAGGGCAGTATGGGCAACACCACAAGGGTGCAGGACCACCAAAGGTTCTAAAGCCCCAGATTGGTAATTTAATTAATGGAGCTCCCTGCAGTATTTGAAATGGGCCTCCACGCACATGGTACGGTTTCTGAACAATATGGAATAGTGCCATGTATAGCTCAGATGTTTGCTTGATTAAATGACATCTTATATTTGGGTTCTTACAGGTTCCATCTGTTAGTTGTGATTAGTAGTAAAGTTTGCTAATGGCGCCTCTGTTGATTCTTTGACTAATTAATTATTAATTCCTCTTGTAGAAAGAGGAATAAAAAAATGTATAAAATGTGGGTAACTAAATAATGTAAAGAAATTTATATGATATTCTTTGTTTACTGTTGTCACTTTAACCCTGCATATAATGCACTAATAAAGTTTTGGGGTGAAAAAAAGATAGGAAAAAGGTTTTTGATGATTAGTTTTGATTCTCAAAACAAGTAATGGAAATGGGATTAATTACTTTTGATAAGCAAACCTTCATATTGTCAAATATGGGACTTAAGTGTTTAAAATAAAAGAATCTGTATAACAAAAAATTGTGGGCAAAAAATATATATATTCATAATTCTATTTCTGGAGCTATTTTGTGTTGACTTTTGTCACTCTGACCTTGCTGTTCTGAAGTGTTTCATGTTTATAAAATGCACTAATAAAGCTTTATTTTAAAAACAAACAAACATGCTTTTCCATGCTTTTTTCTCTAAACTTTATTGAACATACCAGAACATACATTGGCTAAATAATAATAATAATAATTTTAAAAAAAATACAAAAAAGTCAGGCCAGACATGTAATTATAAATACAATAATGGTTACAATAGCTGTACAAAAATAATTAAATTAAATAAATGGCTAAATAAAATAAAATACAGTAAAGTAAATTACAGCAGAGGGGGCTAGACTAGGTCATGTTCTATGAAAAGTGCATACAGTAGGTGGAGGCATGAACATATGGTGGCGGTGTGTATTTGTTTCCGGTATTCCGGGTCACGTGAGGCGGAACTTCCGGTCGACAGATTTTCATAACAAGAAATCATGGTGGAAACGGTAGGAGACGCAGCCGCTAAGCCGGCACTAATGGCGGCACAGAAGCAACTTCAGCTAGTGATGGGCAATCGAGGCTTTGTTGAAGCCTCGACACATGATTCAAAAAAAGGTTCATTACTCGAAGCTTCAGTGACACATTGCTCCAGTAGGACATCTAGTGGACAATAAAATGTAGTGCAATGGAGACGCGTCTTACTGGTTCATGCTTGTATGGGACTTGATTTGCCATGCACGTTCCTTTTCGACTACATTACATGGATATGTGGTTGATATAGTTGATTATAAGAAAATTATATACATATAACAATAAAATGAATAAAAAAGAACCAATAGGAATCAAACTCTTGCTTCACTAACATAAGACCGATGATTTTACAGTGTACCACCATCCCCTTTAGTGCTGCTTTATTGTTGTTGGACCAGTTTGATTACGTCACTACTGCACTCTATGAACGTTCGCTAATTTGCACTAATGCTTATGTTTCAGCGCTTACATCAACTATTTTCTTTTGCTCTTGGTATCATGGTTTAGTAGAGAATATGTGTACTGAATGCAACAGTGTCATGCAACAGTGTCAAACCAAATCTCTCTTGACTCAGTCATTATTTGCTTTGAAGACTCATCTCATCTCTCCCGAAGAGCCGAGACAACCAAACCAGTGACAGGGTTTCTGAATGAAGCAGTGAAATGGTTAATACGTCGCAAAACACGTGATTTGTCCTAACCAAAACTATACACACACTTTTGACTATATCTATATCTTATCTGTATCTCTCTCTCTCTCTATCTTATCTATAACGCTATTTAGGACTATCTATGTAACTATGTCTATCTATCAATCTAGTGTTATCTAACTACGTAACTAAGTTATCTATTTCTCTCTGAATCTTACGATCTGACTATCTCCACAAAGTACGCAATTAACTCCAACTGCAGTTGGAGTTAATTGAAGTTAAATAGGGATAGGATAACCGGGATATCCCTGAACACACTCGATCCTGCCAAGTGATTCACATGACAAACCGAAACCCTCAGGTGATTCGTTTGCCACTGAAGCACTTGTGACCAGGGATGGACTGGGGCTAAAAAACAGCCCTGGACTTTTTTCCCAAATAGGCCCATCATCCGGCCATTCGCCCCAGCCATATGTGACAGCCACTAGCCAGGATGTCCTGATACTATGCTACAATACTGTAGCCTATCAGACAAGGTATTCACAGCAAGTAACATCTCAAAAACAATGATGATAATTGGGATTGTGTTTATTAATGAAGCCTCAGCCTTCAAATAAAAACTAAAAATGTACAATGCCATTACATCTGCATTGAAAATAAAATACAAATAATGAAACCCAAAATTACACAAACTTGTAATGATGAAAATTACTAGGCACCAAGTTTGTCTGTTAAGCTTTCACAAACAACCACCAGGTCTTTGCCAGTTCCACAATAGTAAATGTAATATGAAAGACATATTGGGAAAAACTACACTCTAGACAGACAGACAGACAGGGGCGGACTGACAATCTGTGCATTCTGGAAAAGTCCAGAACGGCCGTCGGCACAAAAAAAGCGGTATTAACAGCCGATAGCAGAGTGCGCTAATACGATCAATTATACGCTACTTGTAAAAAAAAAAAAAACTAAGGAAGAAGACTAGGCCTACATCATTAGACGTGACAATGGCTAGTAGAAAACGTAAGGATAAAGGTGGATGGGAAAAATTCAAAGAAAAGAGGGCCAAGTCTCTCGAAACTGATGCAGCAAAATGCAAAAAGCTCACAGAGCTTTTTGGTTGCAGTGCAACTGCCAGCAGCAGCAGTAATGTTGTAGTCCTTGACGACCTAAGCAGCACTGCATCACTTAGCCAGAGTGTAGAGGACCAAGTGGAAGCTGAGCCTGAACATCCACAGCCTGGTTATGATGAGGGACAGACAGAAGAGTTCATTTCACATCGGCGAGAGGTCCTGGTAAGTGCCAACCAGGAGCAGAATAATAGGCTGCCTTTATCCCTATCTTAGCGAATCGCATAGTCAGCTGCTATCAAAATGGGTGTGAATCATGATTACGAAAATTATCGTACCATTTAGTGTGTCAAACTTAACGTGTTTAATAATTTCTGTTAATAATTAGGTTAATCTGAAATATCAAACGCGTCAGAAATTATTCGCGGGTTGACTGCGATTTCACCTCGTTGTATATGAGAGGTTGTAGTGAGCTCATTTTTGCTGCTAGGATGAAGACTATGGTATTGAATTAAACGGGAAAACATCCATTGGTAGGC
>JASGAT010353580.1:0-11199 GCA_030220025.1 Chelon auratus | reverse complement strand
AAAAAAAAAAGAAAACAAGTCATGCAAACAATTTTAATGTTACACCCAAAAGAGGTTTATCTGCCTCTATTGGATGTTATTTGATCTGTCAGATATTTGCTTTCCATTTCATCATGCTTACATCCTATTCACATCATCTGTCAGAAACAACCCAACAACCTTTAGAACCCCAAAGAGACACATTCACTCTGTATGTTTCACTAACAGAGTCACAGTTGAACATCCTTACTTTTGAGCTGTTGATTAAAGAGGAAATTGTAATAATGGGGTCATGTTTAAGGCAGAGTCTGATAACTGCTGATAACGAGTCAAAATGCATCAGTGAGAGACATCCGGGACGACTCGCATCAGATCAGTCTCAGTTGGTTGCCACTGTTTGAGTTTGGTTTGTCCAAAAGCCAATTCTGCATATGGCGCCGTGCTGTTTTGCACAATTATTTGTGTGAGTCATGAATGATTAATTCTATATTGAGCTGTAACTCAGGGTCTGAACAAGTCATTACAATAAGGCTGGAATTATGCCTCTCCAAGGATATTCATGAACCTCTCTGCAATCACAGAGGTTCACAGAGAAGGGCACACCAAGTTGTTCAGTTGATTCAACCCCAGCTCAGATGCACATTTAAAATGCTAACAGAGAAAAATGTTTCATAAGTGACTGACTGACTCACAGAATTGAATCAATTAATTCCTGTCCGTGGACAGCCAAAGACAGACCTTTCTCCAACAGGACTGTAGTTTGACACCTGTGTGGGTATCCGATTATTTTTTTTCCCTTTGAGACTTTATTTTTTCTCTTTCTGTTTTATTTCGCTTACGTTGTTCATGTGTCTCACTTTCAGCAGCTGCTTGGTTGGGTTTAGTCAACAAAAGCACTCGGTTATTGCTATACAATAGGTTGAAGAAGAAGGGTTTTGGGTTAAAAATTCAAATACTTACTTCAGACTCAAAAGATACTGCCAACAGTAATACATTACTTTCAAAGTTACGCCCTGTGTCAAGAAACAAACAAACAAAACGGAAACCTTGTGTCCAAGGACATGAACCATATTATAATTGCATTTCATAACTATTTCATGAAATGCAATGAGACTTGGCTCTTGGCTGAGTTGGAGACTATCTGGATACACATCAAACTGTCTGAGAATAAAAGTTATACACCCATAATATGCTGCATACAACGTCTATTGTGGAAAGTAAAGTCCTATAATTATGTCCCTGGTATCATAAAAGCAAATACAGTCCAGCCTCTTTCTTAAAATTTGGGAAAGTACCGTGGTACGTGTTCAATATTGTGTTACAGTTTGTATAAAGATGAAATGAGAAACCACCTCACTTACCAAACTATTCTCAGGAATAGTTTGGCGAGAGACTTAACAAAAGTACTGTGTTGTTGTTGCTGTTACACAACCAGTGATGAATGAGGACCTATCCCTGTGCCTGTAGTGTCAAATTACATTGAAAATTCAATTACGGAGAGACAACGTCTTCAGCGCTCATCAATTTCTTTTACATGATTTATATTTCCTGCGGTGTCAGAAATTGTAAAATGTCAACTCAAGAGATAATTGCTGCATTCAACGATCTTGAGAGCAAATTCAGCAGTATGTAAGTCTACAAGTCTCTTATTCAGGAAATGCTGTTTTGCTGATAACACAACTGCAAAAAATCTGCAGCAAATACAATTCATTCTCCCTGAACTGTGTTTTTTTGGGGGTAGAAGCCTTCAGAATATTCCTTTATTCCTTTCTTACCTCTCAAGCTCACAGTAAAGTCTTGGAACTTATTTCTAAAGCAGAAATTAGCAAAAGTATCCTTAAATTTAAAAATCCTCCTTTCATCTGTCTTCTTCACTTGTGATTGGCAGATTTAATAGGTCAAATGAACGCATGATTATAGGCTTTAAAAAGGTGTCACCAATATAGTGCCCATATACTGTGGGTCATTATGTCACATTAAATCGACGGGCTTTTTAGCCCTTCTAAAAGTACTTGTCAAAATGAATTTGACATTGGGGGGCTGATTCCCCCTGTGCCCCAGAGTCACGAGCTCATGAACTCTGAGGATTGATTTCAGACCAAGGCTTTACTGGTGCCTTGGATTCCTGATTGGCCTTTAGCTCCACTAAACGTTTCCTCAGACGGGGTGGTGGGGCAAAATGGGAAATGAAGCCATTTTAAGGCCTATTGGCTGTTAACCCCCCAGGCGAGACAGAACCATTTCGGGAATCATTTTGTTCACAGTGAGCAAGCTTACTGTGTAGCAAACCCTGTCCTAAAGGGAGACATTCTACTGAGAAAGAAAGATAGGAAGAAAGCAAGACGCTGTTTACAAAAGTGAAATTAAATGTAAAAAGAGAAGATGAATAAATATAAAATAACAGGCCATATCTCACTTACTGATATTTTTAGTTTCCAGCATGAAAGGACACAAACAACTGTATTACTTCATGCATAATCTCATTAATAATACTCCACAAGTACCAAGTTTGTCACATAATCCATTATGAACGTATTCTTACCGAAAAACTGCATAAAAGAAAGTATTTGCACACTTATATTAATTAAGGCCGAACATCTGTTCAGTTATGTATGATATGATGTATATATGAGTTGACATCTTATCATTTGCATGGAAAGAAAAACATCAAATCAAATCATAAAAACACGGAGCAGGCACAATAAAATGCAAGGATTGCAAAACAGCCTTCTAGCAGAGGATGCCTTTTTGACCTTAGCGTGTGTGTGTACATGCATGCATGTCTTCATACATCCTACTCAACTACAGACGACATCAACACAAAGAGCAAGTGAAGAACTACATCAGCACAAAGCTCAGCTCAATCTGAACAGAGAACAATCTATCATATATTTGAAGGGGCCAGAATTGTGTGAGTCTGCGGAGAACAATGCAACCAAAAATAAGATGTACATCGGTGTTTGGACGCTGTCTCATACTGTTACAGGCAGTCAGCTTTGAAAAATACTGTTTTCCAATCAGCAGTCTTTTCTGAAACAAACCATGCGGCATTAGCTGTAAATTGTTTCCACACGTGTTTGATACTGTAGTAATAAGCACATGAAGACGGCTGGCTGTAAATCTTTGTGTCATGCATTCATTTCCCCACAAATATAATAACCCAATGAAAGTAGCTGCATACGAATGAATGGCAATGTTTAATATCTTTCATTCTCTCCTACGTAAAGTTATAATTAGAGCTGGTGTTGTTCGAGACCTATAGCTTTATATGTAAACCCCAGCTCTCCATAAGCAAGGCAAATAAAAAGGGAAATGAAGAAACCAAGGAGCATGAAGACACTGCTTACATGCCCACAAGTCGTTTCATTGCAATATCACGCTATTATCCCAAACTGTGTCTGGCTAGGTGACGTTAGCAGTAGCACAGAAGAAATCGGATATGCACATACAAAGCAGAGATTGCATATGGTGGCATAGCATGCACCAAGTGTTACATGATGCATTATTCAAAACAGCATGATAGGAAAATAAGGCAGGAATTTACCAAAAAGCCGATGTGGTTAAACTGAACCTTCGTGTAAGTTATTTTGTTTTTGTATTGTTTCACTGGTAGTGCATGTACAAAAGAGATCCCACTGTTGATTTAGAGTTGTTTGTCTTGACCATGCAAGTGAAAACAAAACAATTAAACAAAAGCTGCAATAACTGGTCAGAGAGATTTATTTCTTTTTTTTTCTTTTTCATGAGAATGTGGCTTTAGACAGAGACTTCATGACCGGAGCCTTGGTTGATTCACATGAAGAAAAAAACATGTAAGCCTCAAAAACAGACAACATACAAATCGCAAGAGTTCTCAAACTAACTTGTATAGACTTATAAAACAACAATCAACCTCTATCCACATTTGCTGGCACAATTTCCTTAAGTCAGGGTGACAAATAACTTGTTTGTGAAACCAGTGGTCCCAACCCAAGTGTAACTTGGTAAAGAATGAAAAACAGCAAATATCCCAAATAACAGCAAACATGTGCCATGTTTACTTGACGAATGGCTTTCAGTAAATGATATTACTGATATAAATTTTTATCAATTTAATCTAATGAGGTCAGCATTGTCCAACACTAAATAAATCAACATATCTCTCTCAAGAGAAGTTTAACTACGTGCATGGACTGAATGAGATTCAGCAGGGTAGCTAATGACAGCTCGGTGTACGTCTGCAGAAATGGACAGTTCAACTCCTGTACTTCTTAAAGGAATCGAAATTGAAATGAAGATGCAGTAAATGCCATTTTAAATGACTGTTATCAAAAGATAAGGATAAAGGTTCACAAAGCACATTTCTGAAAACTTCCTGAGGCATCCGTTTTTGCAGTCGTAAACAACCATGTGTTTTTATATCAGGGGTCATTTAAAGACAAGTGGAACACAAATTTTCCTCTTGTTTCATGTTGTCAGGGAGTGTGTGTGCGTGTGTGTGAAACACAGATAAAGTGATAGGGAGAGAAAAGCCTCTTACATCTATATAAATCTCCTCCAGCTCTGCACTTCAAACAATCAGCAGTGCTTTATGAGATGGTCATGATTGATTGATACTTTCTTCTGCCACCCTTGAGGGTCCACTGCCAGCAAATGTGTCTTCATTCCCCACGATTAATCTAATCAGCCTTAATAAAACCATCCATTACTGAGGTGGCACCATCGACAGGCAAGCGCAAAATGTTTACTGATGAATAATCAAACATGGGAAAGTACCGATTGGCCTGATGATCAAAACAACCTCCATTGCCGACTGTGTATCTGCTAATGTGCTTGTCTGTATAAATGTTCTGTCAGTCAAAGTGAATGTACCGTCTGCAAACCTTATTCATTTACAGCAACTCAAAGGTTCACACAATTAACCATAAGTAGGCAGAAATTCAATTGATTTGTCAACATACAGCACGTACTTTACATATAAATAACTGCACACTAGATTCGTATGACTCATCTTCTGCCACTGATTCTCCAGCAGAATCAACAGATTGTTATTAAAAACACAAACATATCAGGAAGATAACACAGGCAGCTTTGTGACACTAAAAATGCTTGGCTTACAGGGTTTATTTTCAATTTTCACTCCTTCCTCGCCAGCTCAGATAAGACAAAACACAACTTCAGGCAATGTGAACACGAGGGAACAGGTAACTCTGACATATTCATTCTCCATTTTGTCTTTGATGAGTTACACCACTCGGGCAAGTAGCATCATTTCTTTCTGATACCAGATGAAAACTGGAGTCTGGAGACACCACCTACGACTGCCTTAAACTGTGAATATGGCACAGGCGCTCTTTTGTTTTAATCCAAGTAGAATACATTAGTAAATAAGAAGTAAACTTCTAAAAGAAAAATTCACAAACTTGTAAACATCTGTGTTTTGGGACTATCTTTGGGTTATTTGACTTCTCAGTGCATTTCTACCAAAAGTAATTTCTTTTTGGTTTTCAAGATGCCTGTGGCCCAGCTTGTATGGGTCTGAGCTCTGACAATACAACCTCGCTCCACTCACTGCGTAGCCATCACTAATGCACGAGACTCCATGCAAACAGTGCTGCAGTAAGAGAGATAACATGCCATGGAGAGTATTTATTTGGCTTGACATAAAACATGTCTGGGACAGCAGGAGTTTAGAGATTAGAGAAGGAGACTGAAAGCATACCTCTTTTAATGTTCTGGGATAAACAAGGGAGGAGAGACTAAACAACTAACTATCACTTCTTTAAAACACCATCGATTAGGGCTTGATGAAGGAGCTTTATTACTGCAGTGCACCAGTGAAACCCCTTAAAGCACAAGAGTATAAAGTTGGAGTTAAACGTGTGGACGGGGTGTCATCTCAAAGGAATGTCATCAGATTTCTCTGGGTTTGGATTTGACTGAAATATGGAGTTGGTTATTTTGCTTCCAGTCACACCTCTCTCATCTGCTTTGTTAGTAGACACCATAGACTGTATATAAATATGGCCAATGTGTCCCCACTTCCTTGCACTGGCCAAACTGATGGTATTTTCCCGAGGATACAGGCAACACCCATCTTGCGACTTTGGAGCCAGAATCTGCGCAGTATGGTCCAAGAGTGGAACCATGCAGAGCCGCGTAATGGATGACCCGCCGGCTCTTCCGCCAGACTCCCTCGCGTTTTCATTTAATTAATACTGCACTCTGCTCTACCTCCGCCACATACAAGAAAATGTTGAAATATAGACTGTGCTTATTTATTTTTTTCCAACTCTCACGGCCTTACGGGACTGCTTCACGGAGCATTTGGCATGGCAACTTGTAGTCTTCATGATGTCACATCCTGTTTCTATGGCGTCAAATAACTAAACCGAAACTTGGAAACTTTGAAAATGAAAGCTTGAATATGCACCAGTATCAACTACATAAAATGACGGAAATCATCTTTGGTGTACTTTGGATCCATCCACTAACATGGAGGAGGTGGAGCCTATGACCTATACTGCAGCCAGTCACCAAGGGGAGCTCTACTTGCTTTGGCTTCACTTTAGAGGAGCTGCTATACAGTCTATAGTAGACACAGTGTTCTCAGTGCATCTTCTCATAAAGTCTTCCCTAAGCACAACCAAAGGCTTAAGCCTGCACACATATTATGGGATTTACTTATAGCTGACTGGTCGCGAGTGGATATTCCAGGCTCTGGTTTCCTAGGTTGTCCTTTTCCTGCCTCAAATGTGTCCTAGTGAAACAAGCAGAACATAAAAATCCTGCTAGTATTATTCGGATAAAGTGTGCACTCCTTGACGTCACTGCTCGCTATTTGAACAGTAAATAGATTGTGTTCACCTGATCCTCCAAGCCCACTATCAGTGAGATGAATATGGTGTTAGGAACCAAACTCATGGATGTTGTTTCCTTGTGGTAAATGTTTATTTGATAATTTGATGAACTTACAGACATTCAGCCTCATGGATGTCACCTGAAAGTTGAGATTAATGCGACTTAGTAGCCGACCACCTTGCATCACCAAAGGTTTCTTTTCCTGTGACCACTACAACTCACTGAATTTCATTAAGATTCATGGTCTATTATCACCATGTCGCTACTTCTCTCTCCTTGTGTGTGCGCCCCTTAAAATTTTATTGGTGTGCTTCAGCCTTTTTTCATCTAAAGGCAGGACAACGTTTGGACAACTGCAATGAAGTTGATGACCTGAAGAGAAGTGCCTGATAACCAAGACATAGGTTGAGCACAAACACATGCAATTATACTGTAGGTGTGTTAGTTACAATTCATTATTTATCATTTCACCATTTGAACGTGCACTGATAATAGGCTTATTCATTGTACACATCTGACCATCACATTTGTTTTTTGTTTTTCTTTTATTTAACCGAGGACTATTCATTTAGTAAACCATGGGCGGCCAGAAAAAAACATTAAATACTTCCATTATCACAGCTCTGTGGAAGAGAAGGAGAAGCAGCGAGTACGTAGATGCAGTTATCAGGTCACAACGGTGTTTGGTAATTAAGTAGAGGAGCACTGTGGTCCTGGAGCTGGTCAGCAGTCATGCCGACATGACCATGACAGCCAGCAGCAGCAGGAGCAGCAGGAGCAGGCAGAGAGTGTTATATCAAAGACTGCCACTTCCTGCTCATGTCGCTCACTCAACCCCCCCAACCACCCACCCACCGTCCTCCAGCTCCCCTTGGACGAGCTGGGATTATGAGCTGTTCCCGCCGACCGGCAGTGGTAGCTCACCGTCGGTCTCTGGCAGTGATTGCATGTTTGCAGAAGTGAGTGTGTGTCTCGGAGCAACACAACTCAAAACCACGAGAGCTCTGACACGATCCATAGAAACAAACATGGCTGTCACTGATTACATATCACCAGAATTCAGTGTACCTGTTCCTACCACAGAAACATCAATCACTAGCTGAAATGCTTTATATTTATAGTCAATAAAAGACTGCCTTGAGCTCATCTCCCAAGAACAGACTCGAAGCATATGGCACATCAAATACTAATCTAATCCTGTAAGAAGAGCAATAAAAAGTGGTTTTACTACATCTATTAAATATGTCATAGTGAGAAGAAATCTGATGAACAATGATAGGCACACAGGTATTTGGTACAGCAATGACTAGAAAGACCTCCCCTAGAAAAAGTAATTGAAAAAGAAGTTCCTGTTGTGTTTCCATAATCAGGATGAAATATTCAGAAGCAGAGTGGCAGCAGGAAGTATTGAGTGAACACCCAATCACATAGGTTTAACCATATGTCCTCTAGATCTGAAACTGTGCCATGTGTAGCGAACATCTCAAGTGAAGTTATCAGGTAATTAAAAATGGCAGCTTGTACAATCCCCCATCTGAATCACATGGCACAGCTATTATACCATGAGTCAGACTGAGATTTGAGCATTCATCAGAACGGCGTGATGCGCGCTGGCCGGAGCTTTCAGTGACGCCCTCCTGCTCAACAGCCATTCAGTCATGGAGACAAAATGGATTGGAACAGCCGAAGAAAACCCCTCAGAGCCAGCACAAAGGAAGGCGAAGAAGAAGCCTGAAAGGGCCAAATCAAACTTTTAACAGCCACAACAAAGATTAAGTCAAAAGAATAATGGCTGTCAAAAGAAAAATATGCCATAGAGAGCTGTCAGTCAAAACAATCCCTCGGAGATGTGCAACAGAGAAAATACTCAGCTGCCGTCTTGTCACTCAGTAACATACAATTCTTCAGAGAGGAAAACAAAGGGACAAAAAGACTGTATAAGCTGTTGATTCTGGGAAATCTGGGAATTATTAACAACAGAGCAGGTAAGAATAATGGGCAAAGTCCAGATTTTTAATTTTAAAACAACTATTTCCAAACTTTTTAAGGTTCAGTCGATGTTTCTTCCAGACACAAAGATCCAATGCAGTATACATCAATTATGATAAGAACTGGCAGTGTTTATCATTACTGACAGATCGTTGGACTCACATCGACTTTAATGTTAAAAAGGAGACATACAGTAAACATCATTACAAACAGTTCCTCAGGGACCATTTAATGAAAGACAGACTCAATTGGCATTGTACAGCTCCTTAAGCCACACTGTAAAATGTGTCTGAACTTTGATGTGTCAGATAATGGTCTAAATTAATCAAAAGGCTCCACATTGACCACAAAAGATCCTCGCCTGCATCTAAGTGGGCGTCTGGGGAGTGTAGCAGTCGCTGAGAGGTAGGTGTACGGCAGAGGTATTTATCTATACTCTTTGTTTCCCTCTCACCCCTTGCCCTCCCCTCTGTCTCTCTGTCCCTGGCCTCCCTTTGAAGACATGAAAATGCTCTCTTCAAAGTTGTGTGTTATTTGATTCAGGCAAGGCCAGTGCTTTTAAGGTCTGGCAATTATGTCTCTCTCACTCCTGTGTCTGAAAATAAAGAGGAGAAAGAGGACCAGATAAACACACATGCATGTACATGACGGATGCGTTACGTAGTGCAGAACACAAATAAACCACAAACACAGCCACATCGATGTGAAACTGCACCTTCCACTGCAAGTGCATCAATGCTTTCTGAAGCATGCATTACTGCTGGTGAGCAGATATCATTTATACATGGCCCTCATGTATAAACTTGAAACTTGTTATATTTTTTGTACAGCACCTGAATCCTAAAGCATTACCACGGTGCCCCAGAAATCCAAAAGCGCTATAAGAACCAAATAAATATTCATTTATGTTCTTCCTTATACCTATCTGTCTGTAAGACTACAACTAAATACCACCTCCCTCAATCAGTTGTCATTAAGATGAATGACTGTTCATAGTTAATGCCAGAATAAATGAAGATTGCAGGGCTGAGCAACATTTAGTGTCAGTCCTGTTTCTCTTCTCCAAATTACCTGTAATTAATCAACACGGTGCGACTAGCAAACTTTAAAACACAAACTCAATTAGCGTTGCACTTTTCAAACCAAACTTTAGAATGGGATTTACAGAAAGAAGAACAGGTGTAAAGGGAGACAAAACCAAAACCAAATAAAACAACAATATATGTTACATCAGAAAAAGATATTAAAAAGGATGGTAATAACGGTGCGGCACAGTGGAGTGGTGGTTAGCACTGACGCCTCACAGGAAGAAGGTTCTGGGTTTGAATCCAGGGGCGGACTGGGCCCTTCTATGTGGAGTTTGGACAATCTCCTTGTGTCTGCCTGGGTTTTCAAGGCCTTTAGTTTTGAGTACAGGACAGCATTTTCTGTGGCATTGTTTCGATAAGCTTCTGCAATGTCACCAGATGTATTTCCATCCAGTGTTGCATTCACTTTTCACCAAGATCTTGTATTGATGATGGGAGAGTCTGACCACTGAGTAAAGCCTTCTCCAGCACATCCCAAAGATTCTCAATGGGGTTAAGGTCTGGACTCTGTGGTGGCCAATCCATGTGTGAAAATGATGTCTCATGCTCCCTGAACCACTCTTTCACAGTTTGAGCCCCATGAATCTTGTCATTGTCATCTTGGAATATGCCCGTACCATCAGGGAAGAAAAAATTAATTGATGGAATAACCTGGTCATTCAGTATATTCAGGTGGGCACTGTGAGGGAGATGCACTCACTCCCTCACCTTTCAGGTCAGCTGTTTGTTTATTTATTTGAATATTTACTTTTACTTAGAGTATTTCTTTGTATTACTTAACTAAATATGGATCCTGATTAGTTGATTAATACATTTACTTAAGCTAATATATTTTCCTCCAAATAATGGTTTCATTGGGGTTTATTTGATTTGAGTTGTAATCATTCTCTCTTTTGGAGGTTTTCCTGTCAGGAGCTGGTGCTCAAGAAGCGTGCACTTGAACGCCACACATCCAGCAGGTGCTTCCAATCAGGACTGCACCATCTAGGATTTAGAGGGGGAGAGAGGGGAATTGCTTTCTTTTGTATTTTCTTGTTAAACGTAGTAACATTAATTTAAGATTAAAATATATGTTTGGAAGTCATTGTATTTCATTTAACATCTTTGTTTACATCTGTAGTTTCTTGGGTTGGTCGTTTTCATTTCCACCTTTGCATCTTAAAGCTGGTTGAGTCCAAAAGGTATTTAAGATCATGTGTCAAGGCATTTTGTCACTTTCTTTTTGTCTGTGGCCTTGGGAACCTGTAAAATCTAGGCATGATGGGTGCATCACTTCTTTTGCCTCTCTTCTTACCCTGATGCC
>JASGAT010353573.1:0-34929 GCA_030220025.1 Chelon auratus | reverse complement strand
TTTTTTTTTTCTTCTTTCTGGGTGGTTTTGGCTGTGGCTCAGTATCCATTTTCGTCCAGACGTGTCAGTCCATCTGTCACCTGGTCCGACACCTTTGGTAGCTGCTAATGAGTCAAGCCTAAAATACACGTCCACAGTGCTGTTTACTCGCTGTTGAAAACCTTCAGTCCAAGTCCACCTCCAGTCTGTGCGGTGGTGCAGAGGAGCAGGGCATGATTAAACAGTCTGACACAAGGGGAAGGGGTGTAAATTTGATTCTGAATGCAGTGTGGCCTTAAATTGGCAGGTTGCTCTTTGGGTGCTTCCATAGAAAGATACCGGCGGCATAGGCTAATAATATCAACTTGTGCTTACCCCTGCTATGCCCTGACTTCTCTTTCTGCTTGTAAAGAGTGTTCAGCTCACAGGGACATACTGTATGAGGTTAAAAATACACCTTGCCTGACTGGCTTGTACTCCAAACTCGTTGTTACTTTTTTGCTCTAATATCTTTAAAGCTAGCTGATGCTTTACTTTGGGTTTTGGGGAATCTCTGTGAACTTAAATCTGCCCAACTCTCTAATTTCTCTTTGAAAACAAAAGAACAACCAAAGAAAGAAAAGCTAAAGGGGATTTTAAAAAATACTTTGCAATCAACAATTATTGTTTGTGTATAAAATGTCATAAAATGTCATAAAATGGAAAATAACTTTCAGTTGCTCAGTGTGTGAGTTTATTGTCATGTATAACAAAGAAATGCATTGTAAAATCAAATTTCACAATCACAGTTTAGTCATTTGGCATTTTTGCTTAAAGAATGACTGAAGACTGTTATTTTGATTATCAAAATGGATCCATAATCATTTAGTGTCAGTTGATTAATTGGCAAATGTCACTACTTAAAAATAACCTTGGTGTCTATGACTCACTCTTAATAAACTGAAGGATAAAAAGTTATTTGTCCAGTGAGTATAGATCATGCAGATATATTAGACTTTCAAAGGGGTACTTATGCAGTCAAGTATGCTATTTTCATACAATTCTTCTCATGGAAAACCTTTAAAAGAAAAAGAAGACTAGTACAAATGAATGCGGCAGAAGTAGAGATATCCTAGCTTTTAGTCTGCAGTTCAGTTCCAAGTCCTAAAACCTCTCCAGATCCTCCAGATCCCGTCAGATCTGCACCATACTTCCAGCATGGCTCCAAACCCTGCGCCGCATCGTGACTTGCAGCTCCCCAGACGTCGTGATGACGCAGGCTGCAGCAGCTGTGGTTGGTCCAAAATTTCTTTGTACATGTCTCTCAGCGGCCGGACAAACTTCACCCTCCTCCTGCCTCGGATTGCTCAGTGGTCGGACACGTCGCCTCCAACGTCTTCTCTCTTTTCTGCATTGCAGTGATTTCGGTAAAAATAACTGTTGTTGAGCATTTATTAGCTTCGGCTCTAACTTGATGCAAAGAACGCATTGGCACACTGCTCACTAACGCGCCAGTATAAATGCTCCCTCCAGTACAGGGCTGGTGCTTAGTCTATAATGTAGACTGTGTGTGGATTCATTATGTAAGTGTAAACCAAGTGGCTTCTAGTGTCAAACCTTGGACCCCCAGATGGTATCACAGTCTACCTGTTTACCATGCTTTGATTCAAGTAAGCAGCTCATGGGGAGATCATTGAGTCTTAACACCATCAAAAAAAAGCGATGACTGAGATTATGCATGCAGCATAATTTCATGCACAGGTATCTACAATATACTGTGAGGCTTAACACGGTTAATGAGCTCGTATAAGCCAAAAAAAATAACAAAAAAACAATCTTTCTGTCTGCCAGACTGTGTTAATGTAATTCTCCTGACTGACAGAGAAAAGAATGTGACTGCAATGTTGCCCTGTAGGTCATTAGAGACAGTTTAACATTTCTAGAAGAAGTCATTTAGCTGCTTCCTGATTAAGGACTGGACTCCTTGGGACCTCCAGTCCTCCGGGAGCTGGCTTAGTAGTTGCCACTCTGTCAGTCTCCATCCCTGGCTCTACCATTTTCTTATATTTGCTACTCAATAGGCCTACATCTGTTGCTAAGATACTGTAGCGATGTGAATGTCTGCGTTTTGTTCTCACCCCTGCTCCTGCCTTTTTTTCCCTACCCTTTTTTTCTCATTTCTTGTTCCTGTCTAAAGTGACACCAGCACTGCTCTTCTTACTGTTCTTTTCAAACATGCTGCCGTTATCATCCCCTAACTCCACTAAAATCTGCCATCCAGACACTCTCACCAAAACACCACCAACACCGCAACAGCAAAATTTAGCCAGCTACCTCTTTTTTTTTTCCCTTCCCCAGTTGAGAGCCATCCTACTAAGCAGGAAGGAATTTACACCCACAGCGTCAGGCTGAATCAAGTCTGTTTTTGTCAAAATGAAGCAGCACTTTGTGTCCTAAGAACCAATGCTGGCAAGCACACTGTGAGGTAAATCAATAATTAGCTTCAGCAAAGGTTATTCAAACAGCATTTATTTTCCTGCACATTTGTAAAATCTTTACAGAGAGCTTTTTTTTTTTTTTTTTAATGTTGCAAACATTTNAATATTGAAGGGCGCTGCTGCCAGAAGTGCGAGAATGGCTTTTGGAATGTGGATGGATTCTTTTCTGGTGCGTGAGTGACTTATAAAAACGGTGAGCACAATTGGGAAGTCAGTATTATGCAGGTCAGAGTCATGGCTAATGTGTTTTGAGCATAAACGCTTCCATTACTGTCTCCTCTAATTAACTGCACGACAAAAGGAAGACTTTACTCACCTCGTTCAGTGACGATCCGCCTTGAACCAGTTTAACCCCGACTGTCCCTGAAACTTTCTGTCTTGATATTGAATTTCTTTAATGCAGTTTTAAAGTGGTTTAAAGGCTCAGAAAATCCAAAGAAAGGACTTCCTTGCTCGGCGTTCCAGCCCTCTTGCGGACGTGTTGGTGGTGATTAGATTCTAGTCAGGACCGATGTGAATGATTTATGATGAGCAGTGACACTTAGGGCTCTAACAGATTTAAGATTTAATAAGTAGGCTGGAGGGTGGATACAAAAGGTGGTTGAACTTTTATCTACAACAAGATAACAAAGTCTTGTGCCGTTTCAGGCGGTGTTGTCACAGTTCCAAGCCACTGCTGTAGGTAACCTGCCAGGCTGAATTGCTTTTATTTTAAGTGTCCGATTAACAAATTTAGTTCAATGTCTTTTACATTTGCAGAGGCTGCAGACATTTTTTGCTGTGAATTTTTGGCATTCAGATAGACCACTCTTTAGGCTGCCACACCTCCTGGTGAGAATTGCAACACTAATGCGCGAAAGCAGGAGCATGGAGAGTGTTTAATGACGACTGGATCAAAGTTTTGGCCTTCACCTTGGGCTCATACTCTGCTTGCTTCTTGTCTCTCTTGCCTGATAAATATTAAAAGGCATCCAGTTCCTTGGATACATTAGCATGTAAACATCTTTCTCTTCACAGTAGCGTTTCAGAGGATGTAACACTGATACAGAAGCCCGTTCCAGGCACAGAGGATGTCACATTCTAGCTTCATCTGTCTCTTCAAATTATGCCATTTTATCATTCCAACATAAATATGTTAATGTTCCTTTTGGCTGCATCCACACATGACAGGACATTTATGTAATGAGCTGCATGCACAAGCAATGTTTGGCACAGTGATAAAGAGAGAACAGCAGTGAGTTACAAAACATTTCACAGCAGTTTCGTCATTTGATGTTATTTAATAGCTGATTCTCGACTGTTTCACAGTGTATGTGAAGCATTGAGCGATGAGACGTTAGGCTGGGGCTGTTTGCTCACATGCTGTGTGTATTGTTGTGTTTGTCAGTTCATTACTGTGGGGTTTTTAACCTCTCTTGTCCCATAATTGCTGAGCTAATGAATTAGGAGTGTTCTTAAAAGACTTGTCTAAGATGTGTGTATAGCTGCTGCCTCTACCTTAGTCTACTGCCGCTGACTTCAGGCCTCTGCCAGGTTCAGCGTTTAGAAACATTTCATTATGTCCAACCAAGAAAGATTGCCGTTGCGACCCGATCAAAGCTCATTCAGCTACCATACCCTCATGTTAAATTGCTGTAATGTAATTACCGTGAAGTATCTCTGAAAGGGGTCATCTTTATAGTTTGTATCCAATTTTCCCCGTGCTCTGGGTAAATGTAGGATTCAGTGTGACATAATAGGGTTTTAATGTCTTGCTAAAGGGGACACCGGGAAAAAAATGATTCTAGTTTAACCTCATTTATGCAACGTGCTCAGTTTGTTTTATTCATTATTCAAATGAAACTCCCATCATTTCCACGGTATGTACACTTGATTACGGTGACTACCAGACAGCTCATCTGGCAAAAACGAAAAAGGATCTTTATCAGGCAAGTGGGCAAAAAGGGAAAGGGAAAAAGGGAAAAATATTTAGGGAAAAACTGCAGGAGACACTAAGAACTCATTTTCTGTTGACTTGAATGTATTTCTGCATTTGTAGTTAAACACGCTGCACAAACTTTCAGGAAGTTCTCCAGACTAAACTGGGCAAATCAAACACTTTAATGGCTGATTGACTCACTGCAAATGGACTGGAAACACTTACTAGCCAAGGAACACAGAGGCCACAAACAACCATTCACTAAATAGAACTATTGACAGTCTGTAACATCTCCCATAGGATTCCTAGAGAGCCTTTTTGAAGCTCAACGTGGTGGCTTGAGTCCTCTCCATCTCTCCACCTTGGCAGTGGAGCAGACTGCTGGGAACCTTCACTGTTTTACAGGTTCCCAGGTGTCTGTGTCTGCTCCACCTCTTTAGACCCCCACCTCTGTAGACTGCTCACTTAATGCAAACACCCTTTATTATGCATAATTTTAAGCCTAAACATGATTTTAAATTCCCCCTGTACCATTATAAGAAAAGGAGATAGTAGCTATATATTCCTTAACAGGTATTTTGCACTAGCCTGTAAATCCGTTTATTTGTGCTTGGGCTTTTTAACATGAAAGTCTATGAAGATTCACTGGCTTTTGTGGACATTTGAGGAACTTTCAGCTTTCAGCTAAAGTCGCTTCTAGCAAACAACATATCATGCAACGCTCTCTACAAAATCGGGTTCCATTAGTTCTTGAATATTTGAATATCTTATCTTTCTTTTTTCGTAGCACTCAGCTGAGTTTTCAGTTTGGAGAGTTGGAGAAGTGGCCCTTTTTGGCTTTTCCTAGACAATTCAGACCAAAACACACTTGGTAAAGGGACCACTAATCATTTAGATTATTCCATTCTGTTCACTTTGGTTCCATTGGTCTTTGGGTATGTTGTTACGTTTGAAACTGTAGCCAAACAGCTAACAAAGGTTTCCACCTGAGTATTAGTCGGTGAAAGTTCTGGTGCCAATTGACACTACCAAGACGAACAAAACTGAACGTGTCTTCCGGTGAGAAAATTGTGTTTACAGATTCAGTTGCTTAAGTGATCCTTGTCAACCTTACAGCCCTCATTAGCCCCATTCAGACTGAATCTATTTCTAGGGGAGTTGTGGGGATTTTATTATCACCTGCCCTGGTCAGTGATTTTTATCCAAGTCCGTGCACATGTATGAGTTATTTTTCATTATTTTTTTCAGCCCGGTGATAATTACAGCTAAAAATACATATTTGTCAGTGAAAGTGCTGCGCTTCCTGTAATTTAAATCCTGCCCTTATATTTTATGGACATGTCTGTGCTTTTTCCATTAAGGCCCTTTTCATTTTCCTGCTTTATATCAGCTCAGTGTGAAAATAGGCTGGTGATTGAAGATAAAAGAAGCTGAAAGTGCTCCTGCCAATCAGATGTCAGAACATGTTATCGCCAACATATAGGCTCATTTGGGAATCAGAACGGCATAGGAAGGAAATTACAGCCATCAGGAGAGAGCCCTCTGCGTGTACTGTGGTATTGTCATTGACTGCTGTTCTATTTTTACCCTATATGGTAAATGGCCTTGCTTTTATATAGCGCTTTTCTACCTATTGGTACTCAAAGCGCTTTACAGTCATAGACACATCTACCCATTCGTTCACACAAGCACACACACAATATTTATTTATTTATTTGCATTTTGTAAATTGGCGCCAGATGAAAGAAAGCGATGCAGATTTAGCTATTAGCCCTTCCTCTTTGTAGCATAAGCCCGTATTCACAAGCAGTTATCAGTATCATACATTCTTTTACTGAATACCGAAGAATGTGGTGATTCTCACTGTCATATTCTATGATTTCTAAGCAGGGTCATTCTTTCTACTGCCTTAATAAAAGCTCCTAAATATGAAATATTAAAAACTATTTATGCAGTATGTGACACATGAAATAAGAGCACGCATTATTTATCAGTCCGACTTTAAATTAACGGGCATATTGGATTTAGTGACAAATGGCCAGTGCAATTCATCAGCTCATGTACAGGAATACTCAACATAAGGCTGTTGAGACGTGGTATTCTATGGACAAATGTATTTAAGATTAAAGTATCAGTGGATAAATCTAATTTGTAGTAAACCGCTGACTTTCAATTTAATTTTGCTATCTAGTGCTTATAAATTTAAGCTAGTTCATGTTACATCTAGAGTTGTTTCCTCCGGATTTTGACCAACTGTCTTTAAATAATTGTAACTCTCCATGGTCTAGAAAATCAAGAGTACAAACATCAGGTTTTGAAAAGTGGAGGTAACCTCAATTTTTAGCAGTTAACAACACCAATAGCTTCACATGCTACCTGAGAATTCCGTTTCCATTTCTCCGTCAGGTAAAATTCAGTACAGATGTATGGGACACGCTGTAACTACATGTTTGGGAAGCATCCTTTAGAAAATGTATTAAGCCTCCATTAATAACGGTCTTCCATGTCTCTTTGTTAACTCCAATCCTTGTTCTATCTTCTGGACTTATTACAACACACCTTTTTCTGTCTTGACTTTTATGGCAATTAGAGCTGCTTGCTGTGCAGACACATGCTGTTATCACTACGCCTCACTTTTAATTTCCTGTCTCTCTACACGCATTCACTCGGATGCCCCATATCTGCTTTTCCGTGTTCCGCGTGTCTCTGGAGGGTGTTTATTTCTGAGTGAGAATGAAAGTGTGAAACTTGTCAGCTTGAGTGAGCATGTTATTATAACATCGCTAGAATGGAGGTGATGGATGAGGTAAATGAGTTGTAAAGTTTTCCATTCAGCTTGTTGTCACACGGCAAGGTGTGAAAATCAGAATGTGTTTTGTCTTGTGGGACCCTCTAGTTTGACGTCTTTTTGACCGCGGTTAAGGCTGTTACATACTCGATGAGAAGCGAGAAGTTTGTTCTCACTTCTCTCGTTTGGGAGTTCTCGCAGCTTGTTCTCGACACATCGAACAGAACATTTTTCTAGTGTGGTGTCTGGTTACTATTCTGTGATTGGTCAGAAATTGGAAGTGGACGTGGTTAATGGAGAAAAGCGAAAATGCCAGCGGCCAATCTGTGAGCTCCCAGATGCTAATATTGACCTCTCCTGGGTAGAGACTGTGTGTGGATGCGTGCTGAATGAACGTTGTGATCAGACGGACATGGTCGTAAAAACAACTGTCCAACATCTGAAAATAATAAGAAAATTGCCTCTCGTCGTCCATCTCCCGCATCTCCCACAATGCTTAGCGCGTGTGACATATACTGCATTGGAAGGGCCCTATGAGGACTCCCCATGAGTTCGGTACTTGTGTTTCTTGTGACATCTAAATTACTTGGCCAAAATAAACTTTTTTCTTATTCTCGCAGCCCTTGGGGCGAAACCAAATTTCTTGCTTCTCACGGAGTATGTAACAAGCTTTAGCCACGGTGGCTGGATTGTGCCTTTGTGTGTATGTGTTCTATATATGACTCTGCTGTCTCTAGACATCATTCTCTCAGTTGGAGAACTGAACCTCTGAGATGTGCAGCAATATCCAGTCCTTATGTAATGTACATTGATAGTGACGCTGGAACTGCGTGAAGCACTTTTACTGTAAATGTCAGGCTGTGAGGTAACAAGGTGTCTCCTTGGTATGCTGTTCATGTAAAAGAAATGATGTACACATCCTTGGCTGGTGAGAATGAGAATTTTTTTTTCATATATATTATATATAACTGAAGATTTTTCTTGTGCTGTGGGCCTCATGTGTGGTCAAACATGTACGTCCTAATTGTGTAACCGCTGGTCTTATACAGATAATGCAGTGGCTTCATGTACTTGATCGAAGCCACACTATACAGTATACATGTGGATAGAGGAAGCTATGTGTCCTGACAAAAATAACTGTCCATTACAGCCTCCACTAACACATGTTCTTATCAGAGGAACATTTTGAATAAGTAATACAATTTAAATAAACTATTAGTTCAACTGTATTATACCAGTAGAAATATTTATTTGTTTTTAACTTAGAAAGAAAAACTGCTTTCCTAAACTCAGAATGTTGCGCCTCCCCAGGTCTCCTATTGTTGAGTTCAAATACATGTTTTGTTAGGTCACAGTAACTGTTGACCAACCATTTCAATTGAATTCAATATGTCTGTGAAGGTTCTCAGTCATCCAGGTCATGGTATGTCCAAAAAAAAGGCATCTGGACTTGTAGAGGTTTTTGAGAAGATATTTCACCACTCATCTGAGTAGCTTCTTCAGAACTGCAGAAGAAGTAGTTCTTCAGAAGAAGCTACTCGGATTCAGAACTGAAGATTCAGAAATGGAGAAGCTACTCGGATGAGTGGTGAAACGTCTTCTCAAAAAACTCTACAAGACCAGTTGCCTTTTTTTGAACCGTTTTTGGATAATTGAATTCAATCTTTTGAGATATTGTGTTCACAGAACGGATGTGTTCACAATCCAAAAAACATCCTTCCTCTGGCCACGGCTGTCACTGGCACAAGGAAGCATGAAAATTGTCTTTCATATTCAACCCACTCATTCAGTGAAACAAGCGTCCTGTATCCACACGTCTTTCTTCTATTGTGTACATCCCAAAATTGTGCATTTTCTACCATTGTGATTATGTGTTCAGTGTAGCTCGCTAGCTCTCCTAGGTCTGTTTTACAAGTTATGACTTTTAAGTTATGACTGAGGTTGTGTTCCGCTGTATGAATTGTGTTAAAACAGATAATTAAAGTTTGCAAGAGTGTTGGGGGAAAGGTGCTAAAATAAAGCGAAAAATAGATTTTAAAAAGATCATTTTCAGTATTAAGTGGAGCCAAATGTTCAGCAAACAGGACAACGTTCTTGCAAAAGTACCCACCAGTATAGGAGGGTAATTATCGAACAGCTGCGAAACAAGCAGAACATAAATTTGCAAAGATGCAGCCTCCCTACCTGCAGTCAGCTCGCTGTCGCCTTCTCATTGCTAAAGCAGATCATTAATTCACTTTCAGCCAACTGTTGTGAACAAGCTAACAACAAACAAAGCTTTATATATTGAAATGAGTTCAATTCTCGCAGACTCTGAGGCCGAGATGATCAGATTCCCCGATTCCCCTCCTCCTCACCAACAACATTGGTCCAGCTGTCTCACATCAGCAATAGAGGGCTTATCTTCAAAGCAGGATATTTTCATTTTTTCGTTTTTTCCATGTTTAATAATCTTATTTTTAGAAAGGTCAAATTCCTGTTGAATAAATGGAGGTAAGAAAAAGACACCTGTACGAAAGGTGGAAATTAGTGGAAAATATCAAGACTAGATAATAGGACACAGTGCTCCTCTCAGCCAAGTCTTACCAACTTTTCCTGAGGAGAAGCCGGTGATTAAATGGTGCCCTTTCATAAATCAAAGTATAGACGTGCAGCAGGGCAGCAGACCATGAAGTCATGTCTTTCTTTTGACTGCTCCCACTGAGTGATGTCAAAGAGCCTCTGCACTCTGTGAGCCGATTAAACATAAATGAAACGCAAAGTAGCAAAATCCCAGGACCCACCGAGAAGCTCATTTTTCCTCTTACGCTTTTACTTTTCCACTTCCCTGCTGTCCAGCTCGTCTGCTCATCATTTTCTTATTGCGATGGTATAAACATTTTGCGTAGATTTTTCCAGTGTCCAGTAACAGATAAAAGCTGATATTGCTCTGCTTTCCTTACTTCTAAAGATAAACTGGCCTCAATGACACTAACTATCCACCTCTTGTAAGGTTGAACGTTTTGGCTGGTGGTTCCTTTGAGACAGAGTAATACCCAAATGTTGAGGAGAGCCTGTAATTGTGGATTATTCTACGCTTAGACCATTAACAGCTCAGTGAGAAACCTCTAGGCTATTCAACAAACCTTTTTGAAGGCTACTGATAATGAAGCAAGTCGCCTCCTCTCTACTTCAACCAGGTCAGTTCTGAGCAACATGGTACCTTTTGCACTGTTAATCTTAGTCTCTATCTTTTGTTTTCTCCTTTAGAGTATGAAATAACATTAATTTGGCCTGAACTAATGATTGGAATATTCTGTTTTCAGTCAGTCTGTCATAAAGGTTTTATCATACTGAGGGAAAAATCATCCACATTGTGTTTTGTTTGTAAGGTGTGGTTATCAGAAGAGATGGGGAAGGCAGTGCCACAAGATTTCTAGTCGATAGAAGATAAGCTCATAGTATATATTCAAGTATAATACAGATACACTATCATGATCATGTATATTTATAGTGCTTATGAAAAGTGAAAAGTGTTGTGATATTTAAATTATTGAATATTAGCTTCACAGAGTATTAGAGTTCTGGCCAGAGGTTCCAGTTCAACTATTTTACAGTGAAAAACTTGAATTTTTATCTCAAACCTACAGCTACAACAAGGGAAGATGGTTTTTCTAGAGTTTCTTCCAGACATTTTCACCACTTATCCAAGTAGCTTCTTCCGTTCTAAAAGACTGGTGGGGAGTTGGGGGGTTAAATCATCTGAAACTGATACTCCAGAAGCCATTATTGACCGTAGACTCCAGTCTCAAAGGTTGAGCGAGAGTGAAACTTTTTGGGGACAGATGTTAAGACTGTAAATTGGTGGCAAATTATATCTCAGTTCACCTCCACAGTTCAGAGAAGGGTTTTCCAATTTGACATAGATGGCTTCCTTTACTCCTCTTTCAGACCAGCTGATATTGTGGCTGAAAACTGGAGTCAAATGTCCTCCAGCTGCTCCACTTTATAGATTGTATTATATATTAAGGGAAACTCACACTAATAAGCAGAAAATATTTGATTTGACTGGTTTATTATACAGCTATCAGACATTAAAACCCCTGACAGGTGAAGTAAATAACATTGACCATCTTGTGACAATTCATTGTTCTGCTGGGAAACCTTTGGACCTCATCACGCAGTTATAGTAGTGTGCACATCCCCACCGGTGAGGTGCAGGGCAAATGTAACTAGAAGTCAAAAAAAGGAATGAAATGCCCGCACCCTACTCAAAACTCCCATATATTTATTTGTGTTGCAACGTTTCGACCAGGCTGGGTCTTGCATTCCTTTGGACCTGGCATTCATGTAGATGTTACTTAGACATGTAGCACCCACCTAGACCAGACCAGGCACCCTCCCACCCCCATAGCAATGACACTCCTTGATGGCAGCAGCCATCCCCAGCAGGATGTAGCCTGACACAGAAAAAACACACAAAAACACTTTAGGAACAACTAAAAAAAACATGAAGAACAGCACAAGGTGTTGACCTGGCCTCCAAATTCACTAGATCCAAACTGATCAAGTATCTGTGGGATGATCCACAGAGGCCCGTCCCCTCTATACATTGGACCCAAAGGCCCCCACTAACAACAACAGCCAGACACCACAGGACACCCTCAGAAGGCTCATGTCCATTCTCTGATGAGTCACAACTGTTTTGGAGGCAACTTTTTGGTGTAAATGTTAAACAATAGTCCAGCCCTATAAATGTATGTATAGAGCATCTACTGTTTACCAGATATGATGTGAGGGAGAAACTACTAAGTAATTCTGCAGATTGATTGATACTGTTCCTGCCCCACTCTTCCAAATCATCATCCAATCATCTGCTTTATAACAGCTGAACCAGTAATCATCAAGGCAAAAAAAGATTCAATGGCTTGCTGGCAGGAGCAGGTGCAGACGGTCTTTGAACGGTGATTGAAGGGTACTTGCAATCTTTCTTCTCTTACTGTGTGTGTCAGGAATT
Organism: Chelon auratus; assembly: GCA_030220025.1. Taxonomy (NCBI): domain Eukaryota; kingdom Metazoa; phylum Chordata; class Actinopteri; order Mugiliformes; family Mugilidae; genus Chelon; species Chelon auratus. The sequence continues at coordinate 22,771 of JASGAT010353573.1, read as the reverse complement.
ATCATGGGATCTGTTAAAGTGCTCTAGAGGTGTTGACCATGTTGTGACACTCTCGATTGACCAGTAAATGAATTTGCATGTCATGATATGATAGCTTGTGGGAAAAACGTCTTTTTAAATCTCATATTGGAGCAAAGCCACTCAACTATTTAAACTTCTCTCAGATTTTATGATTTTCTGTGATAATGTACTTGCAGATTTTATGTCCAAACGACCGTTGAAATTGCAGTCTTGGCTCCCTCCCCATTCATTTCGTTGGGGGCTTGGCCTTGTTAAACCACAATAGCTGCCCAGGGGCATTGCCAAGAAGGACTTGTGAGGAAGAATTTAAACACTAATTTCACACAGCAGACAACTGCCCTCCTTCCATATTTTTGAACTCCTTTCTTTTTTCCTTGATGTGTTGTAATTGAATGGCCTTTGCTTGACACCCATCAGTATCAGTATTTCATTCTTATTCCAGTTTCTGCATCGTAAAAATAAAAAGCCAAGAAAATAGAGACCACAGCTCTGAAGGGCCAAGCAGTGTGCACCAACCACTCATGTCAATGTGTTTCCAAGTGCTTTTATCAGCTTGTGCTTCTACAAATAGAGGTGGAGGCCACTCTTGTTTGCGAGTAACTGGCGCCCTGGGAAATGTTCCACATAATGGTGCATGTCCACCTTTTCTCTGTGATGATTTTGGTGCCACAGCAATTAACCTGAGGCACATTTTGGAAATGGGGCACTGTGGTTAACTTAAGGGAATACAGCACAGTATGCATTCTGCCTCCAGGAACAGGCTTCTAGCAGTATTAGTGTATGTAATATTTGTGCTGACCTAGCACTATTTGTTTAGGTAAATTATTAAAGCATTTACATAATTTGTTTCACATAAAACCTTATGCATTCATAAGAGGTTTCTGATGGCCTCAAGGGCACTGTGCTATATAGATAAACTAACCTATATGGAAGCAGGATCAATGCACAGCAGTTCATTTGGTCTTTTCTACTGCCTCGCAGCTGAAAGGTTTGATTTAATTTTCACAAGCCTGTGTATATGATGCATTGTTTCTGAAGTATTGTCAAGTCTATGCTTCCTATGTAAATCCTAAACCTGCTTTTACATTATACACATTGCACATCTAAAGTATATGTGAGGCTGGTGTATCAGTGGACTGTGCATGCAGGATGCTGCTTAATCCTTTGAGTCGAGTCTGGGTGAGCACACCACAGCAAACACTGCACCGCACCACGTTACACAAGAATCTCACTGATGTATGATAGCAATCTCACTCTGAACAAAAACCTAAATGGAATTAGTTTTAAATTGATTAGTTCTTCCGTCTGCTTTCTTCCGCTTCCCTCGATCCTGATCCTGTTAATCGATTAATTAATATTTTTTTAGAAGTACTAAAATTGTGTCTTAAACCATTTTAGGTCCTAATTGTCACAGCTTTTTAAATGGTTTTCTTCCCTTAACACCTGTGATAGAAGCAGTAAATCTCATTCTACGCTGTATTAAAACAGTCGTAAAAGTGGTGAATACTGCAGGAACCCCGTGGTCTGGATACATTTTAGTGCTTCAGAAGCATTTTACAGACTCAAGGAAGACTGCAGCACCAAATCTAAATGCCTGTTTCTGTCATGTAAATTCCACTATTCAGATTTAATACTCCTACAGCTCACTATATTGTATAAGAGGAGTCTATATCTCATTGCAACTGGTGGCAGTCGGGATATATTACAGGCTGTGTAATGCAGCACCCCTAGATGAATAGGACCTGGGGTGTGAAAGTTAGTTTTTTACTGTTCTGTTTCTAACTAGAAAGGTTTGTCAACTCTCTCATGCTGGCACCAGTTCTAAATTTCTTTGGAAGGGTTCATTTCTAGAAGCAGCAAGTAGAGAGTGTTGTTCTTGGCACCCAAGATTCATTAGAGTAAAATTGCTTGTAACCGCATCAAGAAAATCGCTCTGATTGTTTCGTTCCTGTTTATTCCATGTAAACAACTGTTTCTCAGTGAAAGAAAAAGCGCTAGTTCCTGCAGGATGGCACCTAATGTTGGGGCCCCACTGTTTTGACTTGCAGTCAAATCAAAGCCTCCAGGGAAACGCGAAAATTGCCAGTCCCTCACCTCAGCACTGCTTTCAGATGTACCCCATTCCAAGACAAATTCATTCCGCAGACGTCACTAGGCACCACGCTTTGTTCTCTCTTTGATAAAGTGCACATTTTCCTCCGGGGGAAAATGTTTCACCTGTATATTCTCTGACAGCTCAGGAAATTCACTACACGCCTCCACCGTGGTGAAGCTTTAGACCAAGGTTGATGGAACTATTCTGGCTGACTGCACCATTGTCTCGCCTGGTCACTGCACTGCTGGACCCGCAAAATCCGACAGCAGAGTTTTAAACCGATGACTCCGTGCAGCATCAGAACTCTTTGAAAAAGTTTAGCTTCATTGCCAGAAGTCCAAAGTGATCTCAGTAAGCTGGATACAGCGTGGAAATGTCTGCCAGGCCAGCCAGACTGTGATGCTTTATGCAAATGAACCACAGGGAGAGCGAAGGCTAAAGATCTGGATTAGAGCTATTTATGTTTCCCTCTGGAGAATTTGGGGATTTCTGGTTTGGGCCTTGTTGCAGCCCAAGATAATGTAGGGAACAGTGTGGATAGTTTGAGCGTGCACAAAGAGAGATTTTGCAAACATAGAGACACAGTTGCAGCATGCAATGTTTCATTGGCTAATTAGTCAACTGTGAGCTCCATGGACCAAGCCAATAAAGCACATGATACTTCAGATCGGTAGCCATTAGCAACTAGTATTTTAGCTTGGTCAGCTTGAAGCAGCGTTCTAGCTGCATGGTCACAGCCAAAACGATCTCTTAAGTCTTATTCAAGGATGAAGCAGCCTAGTCCAGATAGTGGACTAGGCTGGATCACATAGATGAACTCTTGAGCTGGGCACTCTGTATGTGCTAATCTATGTTTTTTAAAAAAAAAAACAATTATTTGATTAAACAATTCAAGAATAAATTGTATATTTGATCAAAGTAATAAATGATCCTATTGTCTGACTACAGCTTCTCTCTTGTCAGGCTTTGATACATATTTTTTGCTTTATCTTTAGAATACTGAGTCTATTCTAAGTTGTATTAACAATTTCTGACATTTTACCTACTGAACAATTAATTGAGCATATAAAAAGAAGTTCAAAAGGTGCTAATTTTCTTTTATTTGTCACCAAAGCTTCTCCTGTGGCGATATTTATTCATTAACACATGATCAGTGGTGTAATTGGCTGTTGTAATAGTGACTTCAAAGCCTCTTTCAAACTATGATAATAAGCCATTTAAGTTGTACCATCAGCTCAACGGGGCTGTTTGGTCTTCTGTGGTTCTGTTGCGTTTCCATGGGATTATGCAAAATGGCACAAAGTGTTATGCAGAAGTCAAATCAGGACATCTGAAATGAACTCATAGGCAAAATTTGTGGAACTGCGTTCGTTTGCAGCCGGTGGAAGTGAGTGGTGGTGTTTGAAAATGATGTAACGNGAGCTACTGGTTTTGTTGCCCTTAAGCTGAAAAATCGGCACACAATGGAAACCTACATTGTATCGCTGCTTTGAAACCCACTCAGTATCATCTTGCCAGTAATGGCTTGTTTGTTTGCAGTGAACCCTGACCACCCACCAGAACGCAAATTCCCCTAATTAAATAATAGTTGATTTCACAACGCAACAAATTCTCCCGTGTCAACTTTTTCCTCCGTAAACATTTTGTGCAGCTGCACCAAATTACTATACTTGACATTCATCACCTCATCAAATTGCAATGCAACTGCCCCCTCGCAGCTTAGCCAACATGACTTTGGCTGATTCTATTGTGACCTGTGCATAAGTGGCACTTACACATAAGATTAAATGAGCTGTCCACACTCACAGAGCAAGATTTATCGTTTGAGAATTTATTTATAAGGGGCTATATTTTGGATAAGGCAGACACACACACAAACACACAGTGATAGCTGGCGATGAATTAGCGTTGTTTACAGCCTCCCTAACTTGGGAAAACACCCCAGCCTTGCTTAGCTCTGGTTATGTAAGATGATATGCAGTATTTAGATTCCTTTTCCCCCACTGCACATCTGTAAGCAAATATTCCTAACTGCATCTGAGGGAGAGCATATTTTTAATAATCCTATCTCGTCGCGTTGATTAATAGAATAATAAGCTTGATCTTAAAACAGCCCGTTGTGTTAGGACGAAATAAACAGATCTATAAATCCTCCTTGCTTTGTCTCCCTCCTTCCCGAACAGCATAGCAGAAACAACAGATCCGGGCTGGCTGGTCTCATCAGCATTTGCCGCCTTTTGTTCACTGTGTGTGCTTTGACCGAGATGAAAAGGGAAAGTAAAAATACAGCCCATCTCGGCGTACTGCGAATTGGACTCGCTGGTCTCGCTTCCTTCCTCTCCCTCTCTGTTTACTTGCTCTCTTCTCCCACCTCGGTACCTTTTTATTCTCCTTCTCCAGGCTATAGTTCTGTGTGGGGTTGGCTATCCACACTGGGGATTAGCAGAGAGCCTTGCATTTTGGACTACACATTCTCGTCAAATTGTTCTACTGCTTTTAATCATTCAGTGTGAAATCCGAATTCCTCCACTGAGCAGTTATGTAATTACTGCTGGTCTTATTCTTGCTGTTTTGCACAGGTTATTTGTGGGCATGTTGCTTGTGGTCATGCTGAACTATAGCCATAATATTTAAATTCTCAGTACTACTGAAGATCTAGTCTTTTGTATTGTGCGACTTTTGTATTCCGTGTACTTCTTCAGTTCTAGGAGACAAACAAAACAAAATCGCCTTCCATCTACCATGCAAACTAAAAGATACTCCGCTGATATGTACCTTTTATTGGCTCTGTGCGTGAATAATCATTAGTAAACAAGTCAGCCCACAGATGGCACCAAATGCCTTAACTCACCATTTCCTCCAATTTTAGCTCCTAGGCTAAATACAAGCTGCCCTATTATTTTGGTGGAGGTCTGCAGATGCTCCTCAAACACACAGTGGTGCACGAAAGACAGTTTGGACATAAATCTTAAATGTTCCAATTAATTTTCGTTTTTGAAAAGCGTGCAAATTCCAGGCGTAAGCCCGGTTGATGCTTTTAATTCTTGCTGGGGAAAAAAAAAAAAACCAGCACAACACACAAACCTTGTAAACAAATTTAAACGTAAAGAAACTGCTAATAGAGTCTGACAAGATGATGTTCATTACATTTGATTCACTCCTGAGCACGATGAGGGTGTAAACGAGAAGACGAGGCTGTTTTCTTTGTGTGTGTGTGTTGTAAGTTTGGCTCCGCGAGCGCTCCAATTAGAACGTCTGTACCCGAGGGCCGTGTTGTGGGTAATTGTTTTCAAGGATCGCCTGATACCTTGAAGACTGCTGTAATGGCACTGTATCGCTCCATTATGTGGTGCAAATTATTAAATTTGCATTTGCCGAAGCTACTTTCGGCAGCCGATAGACAGACGGAGCTTTGTTGTTGTACCAAAGCTTATTTTCCTCCTCTGTAGAGGCAAAGCTTTCATATCTGTCCTTCACTGCGAGGCACGTTGATGCTCGCTGCGGATTAATTACGCGTCTCCAGTTACAGCTGGAGCTCTTAACAGGTGTCAGACATTCAGGGTGAGAGTTACACAAACAGCCTAATTGAATTAAGCCTGTCACTTAAAACTGTTTTGCTTCTGCACCTGATTTCATACCTAAACTCAGCTGGCTGCATTGATTCTGTCCATTTTTTGTTTGACATGCTGTTTCTGTTGGACCGGGTTGCATAATTCGAGTCCGGCAGCCGTACGCAGCACAGTTGTTTGAGCGGACGAAGCCTTATTTCCTCTAGACATACTGGCCTGAGATTGTGTTCAGACAAACCACTGCTGAAAAGGTGAGTGAGAGTTTGTTGGGGTTGTTATAAGGTCAGCTGCCAGATTAGTTGAAGTGGTGAGGTGTGTGCTCAGTGTTTCCTCCAGCCAGTGTTGCACTGGAATGCTGGCTGTTGAACGGTAGAGACCTGTATCTCTTTGCTGCTGCAGCTTGTACCCGTATGTACCGTAAACTATATTTAGGCCTGCATTAAAGCTAGGGATGCTCTATGTATCAGTGACAGATAAGCAAGAAGCTATTATTATTCCGATAATGAAATTTCAACTGATAATTATTTCCAGTAATGTAACACAGGTCAGCAGAAAAGCAACGCCACTGACAGCCCAGTCGTGGGCGGTGGTTTGTAGCTTCGTCAGCTTTTCTGTCCTTGCTTCTCTGTGCCAATTTTTGCACAAGGACAGGGCGGACCGAGTGTGACTTGCACGCTGTGTTTACGCGTTTAAACTGACAAAACACGCTTTCGGGCAAGTGTATTGTTTGCAGGGCTTGATTAGCCTGGTCTCTCTAGATTCTGCCGACACAACAAGCTCTGTATTTCATGTTTATGACTGTATGCTTCGGTGCCTGCAGCAGCTCATTGACGATTCAAACTGCAAGACAGACAACAAAAGCTGGTTAAAGGAAAGATATTCAACTCATCCTCCAAGAGACTGATCAATGATCAGTTTGGGAATTAATCAGCTGTCTTCACCCCTCACGTTGTATGTAAGAGAACAACCGCTCTGTCAGCCCAGTGCTGAAATCATTTGATGCAACAAGTGAGGGATTGAAAATGGGACAAATTCATATTCAGTGGACATTAAGAAAATCTACACTATCATTTTTAAAATAGCAGATGGATCAGACGCTTTGCACCCTGAACCCTTGTCCCAAACAAGCCTCTACTAAAACCTCTCTACAACTTCTCTGCTTCACGTTATTAGCACTAGCCCTGGCGCATGTTCGTTTACCCTGACCCAGGAACATAATACTACATATAGCCCAATTCTTACACCTTTACATAGACTTTTTATATCCCCTGTAATGTCTGTCTGGACTTGGAATATTGAATACTGGAGAGTGCCACTTCTCTAACACCTGTGGGTCCATCAGAATATGTGACATACACAGTGTAGTCACAGAATCTTAATAGCTGCAAACAAAAAATACTAATTATATGCAATGACTGAGCTTAACAAGCTAAATTCTAGGAGACCTAGAGACTGAGCCTGACCAGCCCCTGTCAGTTAAAGGTACCAGTGGAGCAGTGTCTCATCATATCTGCAGCACAGGGGAGGACAGAGCAGAGGGGGGCTGTTTATTAAGTCAAGCCTTTGGGCAGCTACTAATTAATCCAACAGTATGTGAAGTTATTCTAATGATCTTCGTCTCCCTGACAGGCATGCCAATAAGGAGACAAGGTCTGGTCATTAATTAGTGTATTAAAAAAATTCACACACAAAAAAAAAAAATGCATCCACAAAAACAAAGACTATTACGGTGTTTCTAGATTTGAAAATTCAATCTGATATTGCATTCAAAACAGTTTAACAGGTCTGTATAATTGCTCAAGTATAAATTGTTAAATGCTTTAATAACGCAGGCTTTTAGTTAACAGTGGAGTCTCATTTTTAAAGGCTCCTACCACTTTCAGGCATGCTGATAATTAGAGCTTAACTGAAAAAGCCCAAACCTGATCACGGAAGCGGTGGGAAGTCTTTAAACTAGCGTCAGTATGTTTAGACTACGTTTTCGTCTGATTCTTGGTTGGTGGTCAGTGCCTGGGAATCATCGTTGCGTCCTTTGCGTCTGTTTTGTTTCTAACAAGAACTCGGTGATGACTCCCTAGAGCAGATGCTAACCGCCAGCATGGCAGCGCTGCTTTCCAGTGCATTTGTAAGCAGATTGTTTATGCGCATAGACCTTTTAAACTAAGAAACAGATTTACATGAACAGGTACCTTTCCAGTCACAATCTACACAAGCAGTTGAAGTCAATGACAGGTTTTAGCTTTTGTCACTGGGTCTTCAATAGATAAAAATGAACTTATGTAATGAATAGTGTCATTAGGTGAAAGTTAAGGTTTAAAAATGGTTCCTTATTTATAGATATCATGTAAAAATATGAGAAAATCTTCCATTTTAGTCTGTCATGTCTGTCTGCTCCTCAGATGTTGTTTCCTGCTCAGTTTTCTTGACAGTTACCGAAGATATTTCTTTCACAATTATTAATGACAGTCCACCATACATTGCTTCATTGCATAGTTAGGGCATCAGTCAGGAAGCTGTCTGACCTTCCGTTTGTTTGTTAGTTGTTCAGCTACCTTTCACTGTGGATATTTCTGCCTTAGTGCAGTCCCAACAAATTTTCAAACCACTGTCATCTTAACCGACTCTGTCAGTAGTGTGTGACACCAAAAGCAACACCCTTAAAGACATAATAATAGAGGATAGAAAATACCGTGCATGTGTTCTGGGGGGCAGCTAAGGCTTTGTCTCGCCTCATCGAGTGGATCTGTCAATCAAAGACCCAGGGGACTTTTTGTCAAGTGACACCCACCTTTCCTGTTAGTCTGACAGGAAAGCCTAACACCTGAATCCCAGCGGTGCTTTGAAAGATGCCACATGCAGCAAAGGAGGTTTACGACTCTAGCGCAGATTTAAAAGATAGTGACAGCAGTCCGCCTTACTCGGCTGCCCCGTGTGAGAACCCTGAATCCAGCAAAATGGGTTTTCTCAGCGGAAGAGCAGGGAGAAACGGCACAGTGATCCCCGCGCTCCCCGTCCCTTATAATCACAGTTCAGCAGTGCTAGAGGAGGTGGCAGACCATGGGGAATAGGAACGCTTACTCAGGCTTTTCACATATATAAAAAGAGAAGATCTACATAAGGAGGAAAACTAAAACTGCAAGTAATCTGACCCACTTATTCCCCTCCAGGCTGATGATGCAGGCAGTTTTTCCTATTTATGCTCTTGTTTCGGATTGATCTCAGTATGAAGCAAAGAGATGCAGTCTCAGGGGAAAGCTGGCCTGTTAATAGCCATTGTTTATCATAAGACTCACACGCATGCATAAGCTATTTCTCCTCACTCCAAAATGCGTACACAGGGTGTTTCTGTGTGAGGAAAAGTAGCATTTGCTGTGCTTCTGAAGACGTTACATAGACTCCATAACTTCAGTCACTAGTAACTTTATTTACTTTTTTTTTTGTTTGATGTAATATTTGTCCCTGTGTGCAGTTTCCTTCAACCAGCCTCGCATAGTTTCCCTTTAGATTATGACTGACACTTGAAAAGTTCACATCTGCAGAGAACAGCTTACAAAAACGGATTATTTTATGGTTATTTGGAAAGGGCAATAGTTACTTTTTAAGTTAAGAAACGTAATTCATAATCTCCTTAATGTTCGTAATGATCTTATATTTGTCTGACTGGCTGCTGAGGACTACGTGGTGTGGATAAACCATGACAAGGAAGCCTTAAAGTCTTGACAGACATCTTCGGTGCTAAAGCTAGAGGATCCAAACTGGAGTAAGCCGTGGCAGCTTAGTAGCTCTGCTGCTCTATTCACTTTAAACTAAGTGTTTTTAATTCTTCTGGCAGAGATGAATGATTTAAACCTGTCTTTTGGTGTCCCATTTGTAACTGCTTTAAGGTAAATATACTAATGGTTAGCGAGCTCATTGGCTCAGAGAATTCCCCAAAGACATTGTCACAGGTACCAGCTTAGCTGGAAATAAGTTACCATGTAGCTCATCATTCACTGCTGTGTACCAGTAAGCCCTTTGTGCCTTGTTACTACTTTATCCCTTTAAGCTTCTAGGGCAAATATTTCACAAACAATAAAGCTATAGTATGTTATGAATAAGCAGGCCTTTTTCATGCATATCTCTTTATAATACTCTGAGATAGTCACACCTTTCAGTAAATTGTCAGGTTATGCACTTGTGGCATTGTGTTCGGTTGCCTTTGTTTCAGCTGTTTTTTGGTCAGGTAATGCAGCATAGCACTGCTGCAAAACTCGATTCAGTTCAGTTGTTGCCTGATCACTCACTGCATTTGTTTTACTGGAGCCCTGCCAACACAGTGGTTTCATTTAAACAAAGTAGGAGGCCGTGTTTTTTTTGATGCAGGGATAATGCTCTGGTAATAGCCTCAGTGTAAATGTTTGTTGCTGTAGACCTTATGCAAAAGAAAAGAAAGAGGAAAGTCTTAAAAGGAGTTGAAATATTTAATTCCTCTAACCTTTTGCTTTTACCAAAAGCTTATTACATCTTGTCCTGATTTTGAACTTGCTCCTTAAGTGAGGACCAGTCATAGTAACCTGATTTAATAAAAAAAAAATTCTTGCAATTCCCTACTGTAATCTCAGCTGATTGAAGATCCTGATCGTCTCTGCTTTAGAGTGCAATACTGAGAATTAGACAATTACTGTTTGTCAGTCGACAGCTGCCAAAAATGGAGGTGTTAAAAAAGAGAGAAAGAGAGAGTGTGTCTCATTAGGAGCCACCTCTTCACACTGGGGCAATTAGCCTGCTAGGAAGGAAATGCTTTGAGCTCAGAAACTGCTCCGTGTTCTCCACCTACTGCATAGACTGATGAGGAGGACATGGATGACGGAAAGGTGGGAGTATCAAAAGTAGTTACAATTTGAGTGCTGTAATTAAATTTTATTTTAAAGTCTCTGTGTTAACGTTCAGAAACCATTTCCACCCTCCATATTTTCCTTCAGAACGCTGCCTATGTAATGAGGGACAGAATGTTTCTTATTATAATTAGCCTCATTAATGTAGCCTTGCTAGGGATCTGTGATTTTAGCTTCTACGCCACAGCCTTCCTTACAGCGGTTCCTAGAGGGGAAGTTTAAAATTCTGTTTCATGTCCAATCAAACATCCATCAGAGGTTTATTCCTCAGCAGGTATCCTGCTTCAGATGGAGTGGTATAAAGGCATAATTCAGCATCATAATTACATCAAACCCTCTGTATGAACTCAAAAGAGACCTTATTTACAGCAGCACCGTGTAAGGCTCCTTGCCCTTGTCACCTTGAAATGCACTAGAGAGTGAGAAATAAAATAATTAAAGATAAAAGATGAACCGTAGTTTAATCAATTATGCTATCTGATCGAGTTGATGTTAATTAGTGTGAGTTCCTGGAAACAGGAACTCACACTAATGATAAACTTGTGATAACTAATGATAGACTTGGTGATAAACTTATATGTTTTCTTCCCTGAATGTTCACTAAGTTGATCCATACTACTGTCATATCTGAAGCGGGAGCAAATTACGTTTTTATGCCGGCAACAGCAGTGGCCATCTTTCATAGGATGATGCAGTCAGTCGGTTAGCTTAGCATTTAGTGTTACCATACATACATACGTATAAAAGTGCGTCCACACAATAAGACAACGGCATGCAGTGTGAAATAGAGCAGTGAGTAAAGTAAAGCACAATGGAGCAGCCACAGTGAGCTGTTAGATGAAGCGCTGCAGATGAGTGGCTGCACCCCAACCTATCAGCAAGGAGCTTCTTTTACTGTGACCTGCTGTTCATGCCCTCATGCCATGGGCAGCAAAGAAATTACAAAATAACTCACAGAATAATTGATATAGGGCACTTATTGCTTGACTTCTTTATGAAAACAACAATATTTTTTTGTTGCTCTCAGCATTCTGTAACCTGTAGTATTAGGCCAAATTTACTGTTGCCAACTAGCCTGGCTTAGTCAGACCCAGTTATCATAATGTGGGTCTGGCAACTGGCCATTTGTATTTCATTACGGGCCGGTTTCAACCAATACAGGAGAGGGGAAAAAAAACATTAAGCTAATCCTACAACCAATCAGAGCCATTTTTGTTGTAAACAAATGTATCTCCATGGCTCCCTGATGACATGTATGACCACATGGCTCTTACTCTGTGGCTCACCCTTAGGTTTTGTTCTGGCCTGTCAGATAAAAAGATGTGTCTTTTTACCATTGCACTTTTCCATCAGGCTACACTGAACATACTATAGAAAGTATTTATGCAGGAATCAAATAGGAAGGGTGGTGTTTTCACTGATTCCAATGATTATTCTGTTTTCGACTTTCTCTCCGCCAGGGTTAAAGGTTCCCTATACCCAGAACACATATGCGACAATCTTGAAGGCTGTGTGAGATTTGAATATATCACTCATCTATTTTGAATGTCATCCCTCTGCCTAGCTCTCATGTGTCACCTGTCATGTAACTTGAGTAGGCTTTAATATTAGGGACATATGAAAGAAAGAGCAGGGGCAACGGGGGTGTTTGATTAGGCCGGGTAGTTTATACAGATGGAAACCCCCAAAGCAAAGACTCATTGCAAATATTTTATGAGCAGGGACATTCTGAGCTTATAAATGAATTAAGCAGTGTTAGAACTAGTCCAAAGAGTTTGTCTTTTAAGATTTTTTTTTGTCCTTTCTGAAGCAAAGTTGTCCATTTTATGCTTGCTTGATGACGCAGTGACTTGTCCTTTATGGGATAGCGTCTCAAACCAATGCCCCCTTCTGTTGTTCTGTAAAAGATAGGGTGGCAGTGTCCAAATCGTCCACAAGCTCCACAAGCGAAAAGATCAAGAGCCTCTGCTGTTCAGTTGGCAGCCAGAGAAAATAAGTAACTCGTATGAAAGACGCCTGGGGTCTCTAATGTGATTCTGCTGCCTGTGGCTGAGCCAGAGATGGGGGTGGTTTGATGCAGACATTGGTGACAGGGGAGATATAAATGACACTGACAGTGAATCACACAGTTGACACGCTGCATCACACCATCGTTACTGTCAGCAAGGTTTTTAAATTTTCGTGTATGTGCATTGTGTAGTAAAAAAAAAAAAAGTAATTTATATTTCTTTCCCATTATTGTTTTATGAGCCACATGTTGCAGCCGACATTAAATAGAAGTTGATTTCCATGAGGCATTTTAAAGAATGTAATTCCCCTGTATGACAAAACCTAATACTGGATAGATAAATGTTTTCCTCAAAACCTGCAGCATATCTATTAAAGCTGAACAAATTTGATTGACAGACAAAGATAACAGGACTAAAAGGAGATGAATATTGGGCTCACTAACTTTTCCTTTAATACTTTTAAAATCAACGCTGCTCAAAAAGTCGGGTGGGCAGAAATTTTGAAAAGATAAAAACATGGTGGAATTGGAGAATGCAGCTCTCAACATTAAACACAGCCACTGTTTGCATGCTTTCATTGTAAATCTAACAACACAACCTAACCCTCCTGTCTGGGAGAAGTACGAAAAGCGCAGAATGCAACTAATGGACTCGCAGAATTCTATAGCAACTTTTCTATCATTAAATCGGGCTGCCAGTAGGGAGGCGCTCTCTCTAATAGAAATCAAATAAAAAAAAACTGTAATTGGACAAAATGTCTGGTCTGGGGCTAAATTCTCTAAATCCTGAATCCAGGGTACAACCAGAGAATGTACAGGACTCATGTTTCCTTTCACACCACTTGCATTAGTGTGCTGACAGGCTATTATAGAAATTGAAAAGCCGATTCCTACCCCAGTTTCATACGGTTAATAGCCTAACAGTTTTAGTTTTAATTAACTCTACTCTGAATGTACAGAGTTGGTTGCTTTAATAATTCTTTCTCTCTATATTTCCCAAGAGATCACTTCTGATTGAACTTCTGAAAATGGATGTATTTCAGAATAGTTTTGTGTGCCAAATTCTTCCTTTATCTTCGCGCAGAGGGAATTTTGTACTTAAAAGATGCCAGATGAACAGTTTATTTGTCTAACTCTGACTGACAAATCCTCACACGACCTTAAACTGACATTACCAATTCACTTTTACACAGAACAAGGATTCTGGATTTTTTCCCAACTTGTTTAAAGGAGCTCTAAATAAATGTGAAACAGGCCATCCTAACTAAACAAATCCATCAGAGAGATAGCAGAAACATTAGGAGTGCACAAATCAGCGGAAAAGAGAGAAGCCCTTCACAACATCCAGAGAAATGAAGAACACTCTTAAGGAGGTAGGGATTATCCCAGTCTGCCATAAAGATAACACTCCTCAAGAGCAGACACAGAGGATTATCCAAGAGGTGCAAACCATTTATAAACAGCAAGAATGGGAAGACCAGATGAAAAAAAAAAAAAAAAAAGTCAAAAAGCTTCCAAAAGGCCTGAGCATTCCTGAAATGGCATTTGTTGGAAAGGCGAATATATGATTGTTGGTGATTGGTAGTAGAAGACAGAAACAGCTTGATGAATTTAGAAGAGTAGGGATATACTGTATTACATCGGTGTCCTTGAATATGTGGACCTAAGTGTGTAATGTACGTCTCAAGTCAGACAAAGCCACAACTACCTAGCTCTTTCTCCTGAACTGATAAAGCTGCTAGTACATGTGAAGCATGATGAAGCAAATTTTTTATCCCTTTGTTTTCTGCAGCTAGACGCGAAAAGACAAATTCACAGCGTGGGCTCCACTCTGCCGAACATCAGCTGTCTCCAACCATTACATTTCTCCGCTGCGAGCGCCCTGCCCGAGATCTTTGTCGACATGTATTTTTCGCAAGTGGGGTTTAAAAGCATGTGGCCTTGAAAAAACAATTTAGTCGCCGCGAGAGTGCTTGCTTTTCGCCGTCTTTCTCATTTCCTTTCAACACCCGTGAGAGTTGTGTTGCGATGGAGGCATAGCTGAGCAAAACTGACGCGTCCCTTGTAAACCCCGTAAGATAATGTCTGCATCAACGCCGTCGTTAAACTGCGCTGCTTATCAGCCCTCTGCATGTGGAGCGGGAGAAGGCACGAGGGACGCGAGCATCTATATGTGCGCGTCTGTTTTTGCCGCATCTGTTAATTGTGTGGGGAACGATATACGAGATAAGAATAGCGTAGAAAACCATCCAAACCTTTAGTTTGTAATTTCATTTCCATTTTAAGATCAGAAATTACGACGTTTACATTCATACTTGTCACAGCTTTTGTGGTAAATTCAAGTAGACTTGGTCAGAGCGCCCCAAGTTCAGTTCATTATTTAGTTGGTTACCTCCTTCCCCTGCCTGCTCTGTTGCCTCCCTTTCCACACTTTATTTGCTCCATTTGCCTTTCTGCCCCCGCCCTTCCTTCTTCCAGTGAGGCGAGCTGTCAGAAGCATTTGAAGTCATTTATAGTGCCGCCTTCCTCACCAGTCCAAGATCGGGATGCCGTGAGTAGACCTTGCAGGCTTTGACTTAAATAAGAGCTCTTTATCAGCGAGGATAGTTCTGATGCCCTTTCTGTGTAGTCTCTCCTGCCATAGCCCTTTCAAGTGCTCCCCTGGTTCGTGCTGTCTGCTTTGAGGCACGCGTTCTAATAAAAATATATCTCATTTAGGGGCAGCCATATTCTTCCTGACTTATGTTAGTCATTTTATATCACTTATGTCTCTCTAATGATGTGTCGAGGCTGGTTTAGCTGCAGGCTGTTTGTTCACCAGCCGACACTGTGTAGTATGTCCTCCTGACGCCCATAATGCAATCCCATGGTTCATATACATAATAACATCTCAAGAGTAATGACCTCTACACCCGTGTCTGTAATAACTTGCACATTATTACCTCTCGCACCCTCATAACTGACTTTTACGGCGTTTTGTGAGGAATGCATGTGAGTTGCTCGCACAAGTTACAGTTTCAAAAAACACGTGGAGAGAACTTAAAAATGTGCACAAAAAAAAATAATCTTTTGACTTTCTGTTTTCACTTAAATTATGCTCCTCACAGTTGGCTAAATAATAACTCGACCTGCCGATTACCACCTGACAGGATATCTGCGTCTTGCTTGATTTAAAGTGTTCTCCAGCGGCGCAGGCCTCAATTTATTTAACTGTGAACGTTTTACCACCACTGGATGCCGGCATTTCTGCATAATCATATAACCTCTCATGCTGAGAGAATACTATAACACTTGAAAGTATATTGTTAGCAACTTTCTCCTAAAGTTTTGATGTTTTTCACAGCTACACCTTCAAATTCGCCGGCCGGTGAGAAATCCAGTAATGAGGACATTTCAATAAAGGAAGTGCATCAAAAGATCCCATTATCCATGCCTTCTGCTAGCCTGCTTCTAGAAGTCCTTCATTTGGTGTGTGAGCTGGCGAACGCTTTCACTTACGTCTCTCCCAAGCTGGCTTGTGCGCGCTGCCCTGACACTTCTACACTTTTCCGGTGGAAAAGTCAAGAGATGTGTCAGGTACTTAAAGTAATGGGACTGCACTCCTTTCAAGCGGAAGTGTGGACTTTGCAGAGAACGCTGGAGGCCACAATTGTCAAATCCCTCTGCCCTTATTAAAGATGAGTTAGTTATGAGTTTGCAGTACAGGTGCAGCTATTAATTCTACATTCAGGAAGTGATTCAACAATCAACCATTTGGATTATTGGATTATTTATATAGAGTTGTTTCAAGCCAAAATAAAAAGGACAGATAAATTGTTCGCCATTTTATCACCATGAAAGAATATCAGTTTGTTGTTGCCCCAAACAGCTCAAGAACTAACGCGGCAAATGATTGTGGTCCATTCCTGCTTCTTACTGGAACTTATTTATCACCTTACCTTTATCTTACATTATACCATCAGTTACATAAACCCTCAACCATAACCATTTAATATCTAAATGTGTACTCAGGACAGGACAGGATCACCAGTTATCGATCTCTCGTATCTGCTGAGTGTTAGTTAAAATGCCTTAGAAGTAAAAAAACTAGTAAACTGCAGGAAGCTCCCTCTGTAGGGGTGCAGTTTAACAGCATGTACGACGGGTAAAGATCCAGTAAAAAAGGGGGAATTAAAAGTGATGCTTGGTTTCGAGCTGACATGAGCGCGAACGTGGTGGAAGCGTCTTGAGTATGTGTGCCTGTGGGTGGTTGGATTAATAGCCGAGGATTTAGATTGGATGTAGTGATGCAAGGCAGAAAGCAGTGGGGAAATTCGTCCCGACCGACCCCCTGCTGTCTCCACTGTTAATATTTGGAAATGGGAGAAGGACGGTAGGGAGTGGGCGTGGAAAAACATCTTCATCTGTACGTATCCACACACTTAAACTATGGTGAGTCACACATTGTCACCAACGAGGTAGCAGGAACAGTATGATTGCCTGTGTTTCTCACGTTGTCGCCAAATAAATACCAGTTAATCACCGATTTCACCCTTCGCCATTACATAGCTCAGCCTCACATTATGCTCTGACCACGAAGCCTTGAACTTTTGGATTTGAAAATTAAAAGTCTTGTCAGGTTGGAGCATCAGAGCTGTTCTTTTGGAACACAAACACCCCTTTCCTCCCGCACATACACTACGCGGTCTGCAGGGGTCCAGTGTAACTGTCATGTTACCAAGGCTCTCCTCTGATAATAGTCGACATCTGACCTTTAATAAAAACCGGCAGAGCCCCTGCTGTGGGAGGTTAGCAAGGCTGTCTGACAGCGGTGAGGTCTAATGAGATGGGCCCTCTCTACAGAGCCAGTGTCAGACCACCTCAGTAACTATACAATACCCCTGCACACCTCATTAGCGTCATGCTAATAAGCCACTTGGCAGAGGATGCCATGGAGAAACTGGTGTGGGGTGGAAAGAGGGATGGCATGTTTACAACAATATCAAATAATTCTCTGGCCGCTGAGGAGAGTGTGTGTTTTTTTTTCTTGCCTATTTTATTTTCATCACTATCCACTTGTTTACAGCAAAGTCCAAATTCTTTATTGGTTTAAAATGCATCTCCGTCTTAGACATCCAAACGGCGGCATTGGTCCATCAGTGAGACCCTAGTTATGCACTGTCACCATTACTTGGACCCCTGCTGAAAGCTTTATAGCCAATTTAGCAAGTTGTATCTGCATAGTAGAGAGATATCATTTTGATTGATCGGCTTAGCGAACAAGTGTACAAGAAGAGAAATGGAAATTACAAAAGTGAACAAGTCAAGAGGGTACATAAACAGAAAGGTGTTTTCATTTTACATCCTCATCTCTCCTCATCTAACTGCCATTTTCTGCAATGGAGAGTTATTTCCTCATGTAGGTGCAAGGTGTGGCTGTAGTGTTTGCGGTGTGTTCAAATGCAAGTTTGGGCCAAAAATAGGGCACAGTTGAAATTTGTTACTGAAATGTGTCTGTTGCACATACACTGATCAGACATAACACTGACAGGAGAAGTAAATAACACTGATCATCTTGTGACAGTTCAATGTTCTGCTGGGAAACTTTTGGACCTGGCATTCATGTGGATGTTACTTAGACATGTAGCACCCACCTTGACCAGACCAGGCACCCCCAGCCCATAGCAATGACACTCCTTGATGGCAGCAGCCATCCCCAGCAGGATGCAGCCTGACACACGTTACTAACACTCACTAATAGTTTGGAGGTTGGGCTGGAAGGTCCAACCTCCTCCGCTGACTCTGGCCTGTCAAACCCAACAACCAGAGGTCTGAGCCTCCTCAAGCCTCTAAGCTCATGGTTACATTGTAGCCCTCAGCCAGTCCAGTGGAAGGACATTAGTGGCCTTATAGTAACATATTTGCATTCTTCAAAGTAGAATGAGCCCTACATGTGACAAATGTAACACTCCTACAGTCCTACTTGCATTTAGCTAGCTTGAATTCCATTTTACCGTAATTGTTTCTGTAATTAAGTGGTTAATGGAAACACATGATTTTCACTTGGTTTTTACTGTGACCATCTTCTGACTGGTTTAAGTCTTCACAGCTTGGGACCTCATTTACACTTAAATTTTATGAGATCTTTCACTCCTCCTATTCCTAAAGAAAAAGCTGATAGGGCCTCACTGCCCTATCAGCTTGTCTTCTAACACTCTTTAGTCTCCTCAAATTGCTGTCCCGTGTCTGCTTTATTTGTGTCTCCTCCATCTCAGTATCCCTGGGTTCCTGGTTATTCTGAATCCCCCCTACCACCACAGTGCTGTTTTGTTCTTTACTGATGGAGGACCTTTACATCTCTTCTCAGTCCTTTGTTAATGTCTTCATCTTGGGCAGAGTTCATCTGCACACAGGATACAGTGTGTATGGAAAACAAGCTCTTGTTAATTGCACTGTGTTATTCTCAAGGGGCCATGCTGTGTTGAACATGCAGTACAGCAAATGATTTCTGTTTTCTTTTTTCTTTTCTTTTTAACTGAATACTGCATGCATTCACAATCCAGTCAACCAACTGTTATTTTATTGATTTTAATCTCCAATTTGTAGACAACATACTGTCGGTCCTTATTACTGGCAGAACATGTACTCGGACACATGCAAGACAAGTTATCTCTCCAAACTCCTGAACTGCCACTATTACAAGACTTCTCTTGCTTAATATATTTTCGCAATCTGGTTTTGATGGTCGGTTTAGAAACACTGATCTCTTTCAGGAACTCAATAGAGTCATATAGATGTTGGTATATACTCCCACATCCAGTCCACACAGAACCTACGCTGTGGCAAGCTACGCCGGTGTAAGCATTTCTACCTGTGCCGTGGTGTCTCCGCATTCTGTAATCATCTGTAATTATGCCACTCATACACTAGTTGGAACCCAATCAGCTGTGTTGAGTTTCTTTGTGTGCTTTAAACATTACGACGATTAGAACCGAGCCCATCGTGTCGGAGTTAATAAATGTTGAACAGCAGTTACTTTTACTGAAATCACTGCCAACGCAGAAACGATGAGTAGCTGGTTTGTACAGCGTAGAAGGAGGGACAATTTTCTGTGCTTCTCCAACCAGTGAACGAGGAAATGTAGTTTGGACCAATCACAGCTGTGATCTGTGCTGCTGTGTAGTTTAACTTAGACATGGGTTTAAAAAATAAAAATAAAAATCTGCTTCCTCTCATTAGAAATTTCACTGCTGTCTCATCTAATCTCAACAGGATTAGGTTAACAGATTTTCCCCAAAATGAAACTACCTAGTTGTTTTGCTACAAACACATTGACTTAGAGCAGCATTTTGTCATCAAATTTAAATTAAAAGAAAAAGTTCTAAACTGATGCCCTGAAGAAGATGGTTCTCCTCTTTCTAAATCCTCTTGTGTCATTTCTCTAGGGGCCACAAACGAAAGCACGATGAAGAGAAGGGGGAAGACAATGACGGCGTGGAGGAGAAGCGGGAAGGGGAGGACTCCGCCGACGAATCTTCCAAAGACTCCAACGAGGAAGAGGGAGGCAGCAGCTCGGAGGCGGACGAGATGGCCGCCGCCCTGGAGGCAGAGCTCAATGACTTTATGTGACGATGGAAAATCAAAAATGGTCGCCCCTACAAGTGGTACCTAAAAACGACAACAACAAAAAAAATATTTTTCTGCTTTGGAATCTTTGTGTACTTAGGATGTTTGAGCCATGAATGTGTGCTGTAATAAAAAAAAACAACTGAATGTGCTGTACAGAAATGACATGTTGCTGTGTAAATAAGCTTAGATTTTTGTAGCATTGATATACAGCCTTTTTGGCATAAACCCTTTGATGTGGACATTTTATTGTAAGATAACAAACCGTAGGAGACATGAAATTTGATAACTTTGTTTTCTATCTCAACTTTTATATTCATGATGGAAAAAAAAAAAAAGATGAGCGAAATCATAAAGTGTAAATTTTGCTGATTGTACATGCCAAAGAGTTTGGAATAGGTTTGCCTATGTGCAGCTAAATATTTTACTCTTGACTTCCAGTTTTGTTTTGTTTTTCTTCTTCTGGCCTCCTCACTGGCCGAAATGCAACCAGTGGCTCTAGACGTTTGAATGTTTTTCCTCAAGTTGTTACTTCCTGCCCATCGTGTTTGTACATTTGATAATGATAAGGTAAGCTGTTGGGTCTTTTGTGATGAATGGCCCCTTTGGTGCACAATCACCATCAACTGAACCCAGCTTCTTTTTATATGGCTCATTTATCCATCCTCAACCACTCTGACTGTTAGAAGGGACAGCTACTGTCACTGGGCCTCTGCGCAAGTACACTGGAGTTACTCACTTGCCAAAAATGTTTTGTTAAAGGGTTATGTCACTTAATTTACAAAAGAAAATCTCACACACCTGTGCTGTTGTTTATCCTTGCAAATAGTTTCTGACTTCTGATGCTTCTGACTCATTTCAGTCTGTAATGTGACCTACAGAGCTCAACTCCTAAAGGAACTCTCTTGTTAAGAGTTAAATAAGTGTCAAGCTACCACCAGTAGCTGGGACCAACACTGGAAACAAGGAGAAACAACAGGTTGGCAGTTATTTTGATAATGGTTTTCTTTTTATTTGCTAATGGTAACACTGTACTTTGTCACCTGTGATGGTCAGTTCAATATTTTGTCACCAGCAGTCAGCCAAAAACGATGCTCCCTTAATGGGGGGGGGGNNNGATCTGATTCAGTGTTCTGTTTTTGTACCGATAGGACAAAAAAGATTAGCAGGATTCTGAGGTACAGGTGGAAGGGTTTTATTACCTTTGGAGAGAACAAGTCTAGCGGTTTAGTCCTGGTTTCAGTTTTTGTCGAAGGTGAGCTAACTGTCATGTCAGCTGCTTCTGACTCCACCAAAAAGAGAATTTCCCAAATAGTTGAATTATTCCTTTGCGACACATAATCACATAACACAAAACACACAGCGTAAAGAAAACAGACTTCAATTACAGACAAGCCAGTTGGGGAGCAGAAATTTGCCTTGACAAAAAACCCTGACAAAAAATATGGAAAATTAGTTGACTTTGCTTAATTTCAACATTTTGATTCTGCTTTTACTGGAGATGTTAGTTATAGACATAACCATTAGTCTGCCATAGACTGACTGTATACTTATTTGAATGGGAGTCTGGAAACACCTAGTTTGGATTCCACTAAGGGGCTTGTTTCAGCTGATAAAGACAGAAAACAATGTGCCTCTGCACACAATTGGATGGTGCTAGATCCAATAGCACCAATCCAACAAATTATGTATCATTAAGCGACATAAAGGCTCTCAACAAATGCCCCAATCACTGCTGTTAGTCCTCTTGATGTATTTTGCTGTTGATATTTTACAAGAGACATGATGGTGGACTCTAAACAGCTCGCCTCTCAGGAGGTGGCCATTCAGTGTAAGCAAATTCAACTCCACGGCACTCAGATGATGTGTATGACGTAAAGCCCGCTCAAACTGTTTTACTGTCCCAGCAGATCTTTGTCGGCGCATCGCCATTTCCACCAACACACGTTACAGTCCAACTTTCCTCTAGAAAAGGTTTGTAGGTAACCTCTCCAAGAAGTTAGTTGTGTAGCTGCGTACCACTTACAGAGCTTTACTGTCAGAGTGGAAAGTAAGTTTTCTTCAGTTGTTCACACCGCGTCATTTTGCTCATGTTTCCTTAAGGGCCAGTGTGTTGAGCTCAGAGAGCCACCGCGCAGAACAAACTTTACAACATGACATTTGAAATTGGTTTATTTATTTCTGTTTCTTTTCTCCTGTACTCCGTGNCCCCCGTGCGCGACACAGAATGGCAGCGTGACATTAGATTCTGCATGACCATTTGTAGAATATTAAAATGAGATGTTTATCAAACCTAAGCGACGAGCAAGGAGCAGAGAAAGCAGCACCCACCAGCATCCTGGTTGATAAATGTGACCGCGCTGTCAGCACTTTACTGACATGTCACATTACAGGATTTCTTTGTAGCCACAGTTGTGGAGTGACTAACAGAGTATATGTTGCAGCAGTTTGCTTACATTCACCATATGACGCTCAGTACCTGTTTAAAACTCAACACCATTCATTTGTTGTTTTTTTTGTTTTTTTTTTTTGTTTTTACTTGTCAATGAAGTAAACCTTTTGTCTTCTAATTGTAATCCGTGTCATGAGGCAAGAGGGC
>JASGAT010353568.1:0-18151 GCA_030220025.1 Chelon auratus | reverse complement strand
AAGTCATTTAGAAGATATTTAGATCTGCGTATATCCATATAGTGGGAGTGACTGGGGCACCGCAACGCAGTGGGGAATAGCACTAGCGTATCATAACAAAATATTGGTGAAATGAAGGAGTTTCATGGCAGATAATGCGTTATTTACAGTAGAGGCTGCGTTTCGGTGCCCCAGTCACTCCCACTATATGGATATACGAGGATCTAAATATCGTCCGAACGACTCCAAATGACACCAAAGTTATATGGGTGAGTAAACGATGGTATCTTATGCCAGAAATAAGGTTCAGGTTGTAAAAAACAGTAATTTCCCTTTAACGCCTTAAACACTATGTTCTTGCTAACAGTCTTGTGGTTAGTCATAATGTCAGGTGTGGTCACTGGCATTGATTGCTATTCTATGGTTCTTTATTTGAACAACATGCTCCGTTTGACCAATCATTTAGGCTTCGTGTTGAAAAAATTTATGTACAAACGACTAGAAGGCGCATTGTGGACACCAGACACCTCTGTTGGATGTGCACTCTTCCGAAGACACGTCAGGTAAACTACTTGGTTGTATGACGATTAGCTAGTCGTATCAGTCCGTGGGTAACGTGTTTTCACACTGAAAACTAACCGCACCAGAGAGTGATTAGGATCGGGCTGAGACCGCCCTCTCCAACCTGGCTCAGCTCGGTTCATTTGTTCCAGAAATAAATGTGATTGCTGTGTTCACACCAGCCCAAACAAACCGACCCGAGGGTTGTACTCTCACGTCTTCAGAACAACGACCTGGGCGTGAACACGCCCTTAGTGCCAAGCATCTTACTACACGCGTTGCACTTTATTGTTGAGCAGTGGAGTAAAATAAAAGGCCCTGATTCACAAGAGCTTCACAACAGTGTCTTTCCCTCTTTTTCCCCTCCTTACTCTGGAGTTTATCTGGACATTAAAGTTATTACCAGTAACAAGCCATCCTAGTCTGAAAGTCAGAGGTTTCCCTACTAGACATGGAATAGAAGACGCATGTGTAGATGGAGTGCTGGAGGGGGGATTTTCTTTTTTTGTCCATTTTGGTCTAATCACAGTTGTTGTGGTCTGCATCGCTGCAGTGTGTTATAAAACAAAAAAGCTACTCTGCAAGGCTGTACTTATGCACAGTGGTGTTTTTTGCCACTCGCTGACGTCACCATGCTAACACTCAGGTTCGATGTTTAATTTGCTCAACAATTACATTTTTTATCTTGAGGACAAATTGCAGTACGTGATCACCAAAGTGATTACAGTCTGTCCTGAGAGGACCATAAATATCAGACTAAAATGGAAGGTCAAGTCATCCGATAGTGTCAACTTGTGCTGGCGCTATAAAGCAAACGTCATTAAAATGCATCATCTGGGGATCACTAATCTGTCCAAAATGTATTGGTAATCCATCTAACAGCTGTTGAGATATTTTAGTGTAGAGCAAAGCAGTCGATCAGCTCATTGACCAACATTTCAAACGTTAAGAGTCACGCAGTTAGTGTGACTAAACACAAATATAAAATATAACAACTGTTTTATTCCCTTGGCCATGTTTCAGCTACTTTCTGTGAGGTAGAGTGATTTCAGAAATCAGGATTCAATCCAACATACTGCCTATTTCAGAATTTCATATTTTTTACTCCTCATTTAACTTTTCTCTGGACTCATTTTTCCTTTTTGTTTATATGATGTGTTACTTGGCTCTGTGAATTCATCCTGGTTTAATTTCACCACAACAAAACCAATGACACTTAAGGGACAGATAAACTGATTTATTGATTGAGACTGATTGATATCCAGCACCCCACGAAGGCCTCAAGAAGCACTAATCTGCAAAACTAGAGAAGGGATTTGGGGGGTTTATATCAAATATTTATAGATACAGTAGGTGTTAAAAAACCTTTACTGGACCTCTTGCAAAAGAGGCACTGTTGACCAAAATAGCCCTTAAAATGTATTACTTTGAGAGTAGGGTCATCTTTTACCTGCAGAGAAGTGTCAGTACCTTCTTGGTTATCTGTCTAATGTTTAAAGAGTCATCTGTTTGTCGAGGAAAATCATTCGTCATGGGAAAAATGCTTCCATTTTTCTGAGTAATGACGGAGGAAATCCACTCTGCTCTCTGCGCTCCACAAATTCCCATAAAGGGCTCAGTGATGTTCAGGTCTGCTGACCGGGGAGGCCATCCCGGTGTTCATGAAACCACCCTTGAGTTTGTTTACCGGAGCATTTGAATGCATCATTGAAATGAGCATGGAGACATTATGGAAGAGAGTATTGGCTCCATCGCTCCTGAATACTCCCACTTCTCAGCTGCACGGCAGAGCAGCAGATATTGTAGGCTGAAGTCTTGCAGTCGTCTCCTTCCCTCATGAGATTGTGAATCAAATCAGATGTACTGTTTGGAAATTAGGTTCAATTATGACTCATTGCTAATGATTCAGGGCTTTTTTTTCTTTCTGAAGGCGTGCTGCTGCATACACCAGGGTGTGTGTCTTTTGTGTCTTGACCTTGGATACATGTCTTGATCACTGCTCTGCTTTAACTTTCCAACTTTCTCCAGCTGTGAAAACTTGCTGCGATTTGTTCTCAGAGGTGCTGATGTTTAAATTTAAAGCAGTTTAGCTGTTTTTTTGCCTGCTAAACAGCACGACTTAGTGAATGTAACAGTGGAAGAACACAGGAAGACATAAAATTATTAGTAGAATTGTTCAAGTTCAAGCCACAACATTATGACCACTGACAGGAGAAGTAAATAACATTGACCATCTTGTGACAATTCAATGTTCTGCTGGGAAACTTTTGGACCTGGCATTCATGTGGATGTTACTTAGACATGTAGCATCCACCTAGACCATGATCTGGATCCTGGATGAATTGTCACTGATGGTACTGCATGTTTTTTTTAATTAAATAGGCTTTTTAAGAAGTTGTGCTTATATGTATTATTAAGAAATTTAGATATTTGTACTTCAAGACGGCATAAAACTGTGACCAGGTGCAGTACTTGTAGAATTACTGCAGTACTTTCCACACACACAGATTCCAACCACAGTTTCTCTGTTATTATATTCTTATTTGTAAGGTCCATGATTATTTTTTTTTTTTTTTTTAATGTGAAGAACTGGAATTAAATCTTCTCCTGGTTTGTGTTGAAGCTAGATCGACCAGTAGTCTGAGCAGCCCACAGCTAAAACTGAACAAACCCACTGTCACTGCTCCCATACTTGTAAACCCAGCTCACATCTTCATCAGTCTGTTTCCTTTTGCAGTTCATTCTTTGACAAAAAAAATCTATATATTTTTTTTTTCCTGTGGATCCAAACTACATCATTTCACAATAAGCCGCTGCGACTTGTCGTCGCCTCTATAGGATAACGGGATCGAGACTGGACGGCTTAATTTGGTGTTGAGCTCTTAAGAAAGAGAGTTATATTGATAGTGTAGTGTGGATTAGGAGCGAATGATACCTGTGATCTGAGCAGAATGTTTTAATTTAAAGCCTGACTGCTCTCTCAGTAGTTTCCCTGCTTTTATTACCACACAGAGAATGGATTTTTTTAAATGGGTTTTTTTTAGGAAGAGCCTTCGGGTCTTTGTGGAAATGACTCTGTCTATCTCATTTTGAAATTTGCATGCATTGAAATAAATGAAGCATCTCCGACAGGATTCCTTCGGCTCTGCAGTTAATATGTTCGCATGAATGCAGTGATTCATGTTCTTTGAAGGACTGTCACTGTGATTGCGAGGCAAACGTGTTTTAACTTTCTCAGGAGATGTATTAATGAAGTACTGACGTTCTCGTTACATTTAACAGGTTAAGAAGATCAACCGAAATTTTCCAGTCAACCAGCAGGTGAGATGTTTTCCTCATTCAGCAGCTGATGCCATGTTAATGGTTTAGATCTACAGTTTATTTTGATTTGTGTATTTCATCCTAATCTTAAAAATCAGGAGTAAATCCAACCAGTCCAGTCGTCAGTCAGAGAAAGGGTACAGCCCTATCTTGCCAACTATTGCAACAAAAGGAGAGAGTTTGCATCATTAAAGTCCGTCCTCTGAGAGATGATCAGAAAACAACTTAAGTGCCTTCAGTCGGCTAACTGGCAGCGTCGTCTTTCGGCCTAGTGAGCGCCGCTGTGATGCTCCTCTTTGTTGCTGCGTCTCAAAAACATCTGAATTCACTTGACATTTCATTTAAAAAAATTAAAACAGCATGAGGCGCGCCTGTCCCCAATCTTTCACACGCTTGTTTCCCATATCTGTCAAAAAAGTCAAAACAGAAAAGCAAACTAACATTTTACTTCTGCAATCAAACCATGACTTTAATGAGCAACGGCGACAGTGTGACGCACTTGACATCTGAAATGTTGCCTCAGAACATCTGCATTGGGAGATTTGCTGTTTTTTCTCGTCATCTCCCCGTTCAGCTTTTTGTTTTGAATACTAATCTATGAACATTTTGCTTTGGACTGAGTGAAGTGACGAGAAAAAAGTTCACGTTACGTAAATTTAATGAATTCTTTAAGTCTTTTACAGTTAGTCCTCAGCAGATGTACTTATCAACAAGGTGTGTATTTGTCTAAAGATAATGAGGGATTAACAAAACACACAGTATTGTAAAGCTTAAAGGCATTAAACTTTTCATCCATCTTGTCCCAGGTGGGGTTAAAGTATTTATTAACTTATAAATGCTTCAATAAAATATATGATAAATAGATTTAATAAAATAATGTACTGGTATTTTAGTTTATTCTAACTGTAAATAGCTGATTAACCTTTAATGGAGGCGCAACAACAGTTTTGACCTTATAATAGTTTATGCTAAATAAGGCACCTTTCACACTGTGATAGCTAAACAGGAAATACCTCTGAGTGTGTCTTATCGTTTGGTATTATTGCAATTTTTGTGTTTTTTGTGTGACATCGTTGACACTTTGACTTTAAGTGTTTAATCTGCTGCAAAAACAAAAACAGACATCAAGTTATGTTACATCGAGTTAGGAGATGCCCTCAAGTGCAGGATGAGTCATCAACTTATGAAAATCTTGTTTTTTTTTAGGTAATCATAAGCCATAAAATACCATTAAAAATTCATTACTATTGGGCCTGATAGTGGCTTATCAGTGACAGTATCATTTAAAAACTCTTGAACTCTGAATTAGATTTCATAGAAGAGACTTTAAAATGTTTGCCTTTCCAAAGTAATAAAAATCTTGTTATTATCGGAACATCTAAAGCTGACAGATTAACACTGCCATGTGTCATGCCCTGTGATAGACTGGTGACCTGTTCAGGGTGTACCCCGCCTCTCGCCCGATGACAGATGGGCTAGCCTCCAGCCCCCCTGCGACCCTTCACAGGACAAATGGTTAAAGAAGATGAATGAATGAATACTCCAAAACCCCAGTGTAAAAGTCAACATCTTTCATGAAGTTTATGCATCAGGCTGTTTCTTCGTCGATACCAATAACTTCATGGAGTCTCTGACAACTGGTCCTGGCCAAGAAACAGTCCCGCTAATAAGACCCCATAAAACAGAAAGAGATGGGCATGTAAAGTTAATTTTGGAAAGACTGTGATTGTTCAGACTTGTTTTTTGTTGATTAAAGGTTTCATTAATTTTAATGGATCAGCTTTCTCTCTCCTCCAATGAACATGGCCGGTATTTACAGTGCAATAGGAGACTCTACAGGCAGAGACTGATAACTGAAAATTACAACTAGGCTGAAAGTATCTTTTTTTCCTTCTTTATTTGCACATATAAAGTATATTAAAATCTCGTAAAACCTGTAATCTTTTTCCGCCTTTTAAATATGACTGTATCCCCTCCAAAGGCCACCATGGTGATAAAAATAGGGGCTACTTTATTAAGTCTCTGAGTGGACTATCTGGTCTCCCGAAATTGTACAATGACAACTATACAATCAGTTGACTTTACTGAAAATGCTGTGTTTTACCTCTCGATAGATTATCTACATGGGCTGGGTCGACGAGAAGGAGCAGGACTCCGTTCAGGACCGAATGTATTCACCAAAGTTCCTCGCTTTGAGGGGTTCGTCACTCTTCAAGTTTTCAGCGCCTCCTGTAAGTTTACACTTGATCTTCTTCTTCTTCTTCTTCTTCTTGCCACATCTTATAACAACTTCCCCTTTGAGCCAACCAACTTGACGTCGGGGATTTTTCATTTGATGCTAATGCATTGTTGAGGCAGAAAATGCTTTCCTATTGGGAGAAAGGGAAGCGGCTCAGTCATAATCATTTGTGCCGCATTGATCTCCCACTTGATTGATGGTGATCATTATATCTGTTTACATTCTGCCAGCCACTTAGGTAATTATGACAAGAGGGATAAGCTGTCGATGGAACGGGAGATGGGAAGAGATTGATAGATAACTGAAATTGCCTGCTCAACTTGAATGTGCTGATATAAATGGAAAATGCTAATGTGAGTGCACGGTGGAATATAGGAGCCTGGGTATTCAGAAGCCGAGACAAGACGCCTCTTTATTATTCAAGACTAGTTAGCGTTATGAATATTTCTCTTCACGTGGAAAGATGACAGTTGAAATTAGCAACCGTTTGGCAGTAATTGATCACGTGATCAGACCACGCCCCGCCGAACAGCTAGCAGCACTGTAGCTTGGCAACAGTTGCTAAGCGTGGCCTGCCAACATCCCACGGCAGTATTCAACGCACGCCCTCTTTCGGGGGGAAACAATCCCATGTTTTGAATCGGCAGCAACAGTGGAAAGGCTTTAAACAAAACTTGAAAAGTAAAGTATATCACTGGCAATTTGTTCACCTGGAGTCTCACTAAGATAAAAATAGATGTGTCGGAGCAGGACACCTCCGGTCGTTGAGTGGTGTTATTGCACCGGCTTCATAGTGGGAACATGATTGAAGAAGGATAAATGAAGCTCCTATACATCTTGCACATTCTGTGGCAGGCAGAGTGGACTTGTGTTTCCTTGACAGGGTTTCTGTTATAAGCTAATTTTGTTCTGGCGGTTTTGTTTTGTTGAAGTCTAAGGCGAGTGCTGTTTGTTTTGCCACCAAATCAGGGTGGAGATGTGTTATAAACCAAAGCTGATGTAGCCCTATCTTGGATGTGCAGGTATATAAGGTGTATAGAGTGTTATCTCTTATTAACAAAAAACACAAAAGCAAAACTGGTACAAACTGATAAAAAATAACTTGCCTTAATGTTAGCTGTTAGCCAACATTAGCATCAGCTACTTAGCCTACTACCAAAGTAAGACATTGCATTTCTTACGGTTGCAAATGGCTAAAGCTACTGTTTTTTACAACTTGGACCTTATTTCTGACATAAAATATGATCGCCTACTCACCCATATAACTTTGGTGTTATTTGTAGTCATTCAGGAGATATTTAGATCTGCGTATATCCATATAGTGGGAGTGGATGGGGCACCGAAACGCAGCCTCTAAGTAACGCATTATCTGCTATATGGATATATGCAGATCTAAATATCTCCTGAACAAAATGACACAAAAGTTATATGGGTGAGTAAACGATGGTAGTTTATGCCAGAAATAAGGTCCAGGTTGTAAAAAACGGTAGTTCCCCTTTAAGGTTAAAAGGTTATACAACAGAAATGTGATGTGAACGTCTTCTTTGCTGCTTTACTTCATTCTTTCTCTCCAACAAAGTCATTCTTCAAAATCAAACAGGACATTTTTGTGACATTTTCAGGTGACAACATGGGACTGGACCAGAGCAGAGAAAAGCTTTACTGTGTATGAGATAATGTGCAAGATTTTAAAGGTATGACATTCTTCTTCTTCTCTTCATTATTATTATTTTATTGCCTGAGCTTTAGGAGAAGCCTCACTCTCACTGGATACGCAGACAGCATATAAAGCATGTAAAGCAGCACAGTTGAATCCGGGGAAGGCACTTATATAACTCATTTATTTATTTGCATGTGTTCTTCTCCTATCCGACAGAGACACTCAAGGTTTAGATTTCATTTTCGCACTCAGGTTCGAGGTCACTTTGAAAGTCGTCCTGAGAATTAATCTGCATCTGTTTATGTGGACGCTCGTTATGGTAAACTTTAATCATACAGATTCACGTATTCAGTCGGATACAGGTTGACCTTACTCTGCCGTTACACCGTGCTGTCTTGGTTACATAAGGCTTCGAGAACATACATTACAGTAAGACGTCTCTATTAAATACATTAGTCATAAGCTACAGGTTACTGCATTGCCGCTGGCTTATCTTATCCCATACATCCCATAAGTACCTGACCAGCAGGTGTACTGTGCTATCCTAGGACAATGACCTTCTGGACAAGAGGAGGCACTGCTTCAGCGTCCAGACGGAGAGCGGGGAGGACATGTTCTTCAGCGTGGAGCTGGAGTGCGAGCTGCTCATCTGGGAAAAGGCTTTTCAGATGGCCACTTTCCTGGAGGTGGAGAGGATACAGGTCTGCAGACGTGCAGGGCATTGTGATGACTTCAGTCTAGCCACGTGGTTCTGGCTCAGCTGTTTAAGCATAGAGATTGATCAGGCTCACGTGGCCTTTTTCATCAGAGCAAATGAGGGTTTTGTGTCTTTGTGTAGCTCTTGTGGGTAACATCTCGCTCTCCTGTTTTTGTAGTGTAAAACGTACGCCTGCATCATGGAGAGCCACCTTATGGGACTCACGATTGACTTCAGTATGGGCTTTGTGTGCTTTGATGCTGCTTCCAAGGTAAGGACAGGACACTCCTTCATCATCAATACAAATATGGAAATACAGGTCCTTATGTATAATACAAAGTTGTCCACAGTGTGATGAAACTAACTGTGACACCTCAGCTTCCGCTTTTCTTTTTTTGGTGCTGTTAACTTATTCAGCGCTGTTAGCATTTTGGGAGTATGAGCACATTTGTTTTGACGGGCCAGTTCCCCCCAGCACAAACCTCTCACTCCCGCCTGCAGTTCATCTTGGCCTTTCCCCAAGTCTCAGTGCCATGCAGGCTACTCCACTGGTGCACATTATGTGGATGAGCAGGACACAAGCGCTGCCATATTGTTCTCTAAGATTTTGGCCCTAATTCCTGCGATGTGAAGCAAAACTGTCCCCCAAGGATGATGAACATGTTGCCAGAGCATTGTTTATCGAGGAAAAATGCACAAAACACAATCCATATGTAAACGGGCAATTGCAGACAATATACAGGGTGGGATTACTCCAGAATTAAACGCCGCTGTTGGCAAATTTTAAACGCCATGCTAGTTACAGTCGGAAACAGCAGAAATACAACTGCTTGACAAGCAGAGCTATAGTCTGCTGGCTCAGGACCCGGCGAGATGTTCCACCAGGTTGTTTTTATCAGAAGCACTTTCTACAAATCTTTGCAGAACAAGGATGACACTATGAAGACGCATAATGCACATTTATTTATAGTATTAAAAAGCATAAATCACGGCACAGGCAGCTGCCTGCAGGACTTTCTGTGTGGTGTAAGCTCATCTTCCTTAAACAGCCAGATAAATGGGTAAATATTAAAAGCACTCTGCTTATGTCTTCATGCTGTAAATGAAGACATAAAACATCTGAAGCAAAACACTTTATATATCAAATGATGGTCAGAAGCACTCAGTTGGTGTTTAGAGGGTCCATTTTCTAATGAAAGATGTGACACCTGAGAGCTGAATTGAAATAACAGTAAATAATCCAAGGAGAGAAACGGCGAACGAACATGAGAGCACTGATTCAGAACTGACTATTGCCTGCAATAGAAAGGGCATGAGAAAATCACCTGGCTATAAGGAGGATGAGAGTCATCTTATTTTGATCCACAACAGACAATCATGCTGTAAAATGAATTATTCAGTTCTGGCCAAACTCAAATTTAGCTCCTATAGTCACGCCTCCCGACAACTGGCGGAGAAATCCCGTCCGGCTCTTGCTCAGTACAGAGGTTGGCAGATTATCTGGTACTGTGAGAGTTTTACAGATCCATGTTTGACATTTAGCATTTAAAATCTGGATGATTTCTATGGCGGCCAAAACATAAGCGAATTAGGAAATGTTCTTTAATCAGTTTTAAAACACACAAGCTGCAAATACAACACAACCGAATACAGAAATGCGGAGCAAGTAGTGCTAACGACCGCTAAAATGTTTCTAGGGGACCCCAAAAAAGTGATGGACCAGGCTGTAACGCCTCATTGTCCAAAGCTTAAAGACTTTTGGAGCTGCTGACCCCTGGAAACATTACTGTTGTCGTTTGTGCTACATGTATTGCTTCTGTTGTTCTGTGTGTTTTTTTTTTCCATTGCAGCACTGTATTTGCTTGTGTTGAGTGTTTGCAACACTGATGAAGGCGGCTTCTCTTTTAGTTGTTTTCCATCTGCGTGTGGCTTCTTTAAGTTGCAGTACGGCAAACTAGTTTACAGCACAAGAGTACTTTAGCAACTCCCACCAAGAGAAGTTTCTCATTCACTCTGGTTTAGCCTGATGCCTTGTTTTGTGTAACTGCAAAGTTTCGTGAAGTTACCACGAGTTCTTCTTCTGCTTTCGATTTGATTGGTTGTTGGAAAACCAGCTTGCTGGTGCATTAACGCCACCTGAAGCGTGAATCTTGAGACAGCAAGTTGTTGCGCCGCAGTCTCCCATTTTGATATGCCGGGATGGTCTACGTAACATCCTGTAGTGTGTGTTGCTCAGCTATTTCAAAGCCAGCAGTGTGTGCGAGTTTGAGAGTAGAGAGAAGAATATCTGTGAAGTTTTTTCTTCCTGAAGTGTGTGATGCAACCTGATTTTAAAATTGAGCAGGATTTTAAAGCCTCCTAAAGTCTGAGCACAGCTATTGGAAATGTTATGGAAAGATACACCATTTCTGTTTAGTTTTTAGGTTTGCTTGCTGGTTATTTGTTCTTAGTCAATTCAAACCTGAATGTACACCAGTCAGCCACAACATTAAAACCACTGACAGGAGAAGAACGTTGACCATTTTGTGACAATACATTGTTCTGCTGGGAAATTTTTGGACTTGGCATTCATGTGGATGTTACTTAGACATGTAGCACCCACCTAGACCAGACCAGACACCCCCACCCCATAGCAATGACGCTCTTTGATGGCAGCAGCCATCCCCATCAGGATGCAGCCTGACACAGACACACACACACACACATAAACGGTTTAGCAACATCTCAAAAAAACATGAAGAACAGCACAAGGTGTTGACATGGCCTCCAAATTCACTATAACCCAAACTGATCAAGTATCTGTGAGATGATCCACAGAGGCCCCTCCCCTCAACCCATAGGACCCAAAACCCACTAACAACATTCTGTTGCCAGACACCACAGGACACCCTCAGAAGGCCCATGTCCATTGTCTGATGAGTCACAACTGTTTTGGAGGCACAAGGGAGATCTACACAATATTAGGAAGGTGGTTTTAATGTTATGCCTGATCGGTGCATAATAGAACTGTAGTGAGCGCAGCAGAGTTTGCACAGTTTAGCAGCGACTCACAGATATTCATATTGTTAAGCGTGGTGATGTGTCTACCTGGAAGTCTGGAAGCTGACTCACTGTGCAGGTTTTGTTTATGCAGCTCAGGCCTAATTCAATCACTGAAGCTCTGTTATTTCAGGTGGAATTGCCGCGGCTGGTTAAATTTCCCAGTGGCAAAAATAACACGTTTATATCTCACAACAGCCCGTATCTAGTTGATCTGCCGACATGCCCCATTTCTAACTGGATCCGTGTGGATTTTTAACATGAATTATTCATGAAACGGTGACACAGAGAAAAGTCCACAAATTGGATGGCAGTAAAGGAAGATATACAGTTGTGTTCCAGTTACATTCATACCGTCGTTTATTTCAGGCCGTGCTGTGGAGATACAAGTTCTCCCAACTGAAAGGGTCGTCCGACGACGGAAAAAGCAAGATCAAGTTTTTATTCCAAAATCAAGACTCCAAATCAATTGAAGCTAAGGTAATTAAATTTGAGTATGTAAGCATTGCATGTGAAAAGATCAGTCGACGTGATTTTCAAAGCAACAAGGTTATGGAAAATGAATTACTCGTATTGCTCGTATTGATCTGTTCCCTCTTTCAGGAGCTGGAGTTCTCAAACCTCTTCGCGGTGCTTCACTGTATTCACGCTTTTTTCGCTGCCAAAGTTGCTTGTCTGGACCCGATGTTTGTGGAGAGCCAAGGCACCGCGACTAACACAGGGATCCCTTCTCTGTCCGGCCTCTCGTGCAATTCACAGACACCCAAGTTGAAGTACACCACCTGACAGGCGCTGCTCTCACCGGACAACGCTGCACTTAATCATGAACGTGGCCTACGGTGGTGGACGGGAGGAGTTCAAACTACGACGTTGTGAGGAACAACTGGAATAAGGAATACACTCAATAACTTCATATTTCTGGAACGACTCTTGAACTAAGCCTCCTTCAAAGACAGAAAGACTCGATGGACGCACAAAAAAAAAAAAAGTGCGATTCAGAAATGTTTTTAAGTGATTTTGTCTTTCTCTTGAACCTCAGAAATCCTTATAGTCAAAACGTCACAAAGAAAAATGCAGTTCTTTTCCCGATAGTAGTCTGTTTTTCTATGTAATTTTATTCAAGATCTGGAGATGAAGCAAAACAGATCTTAGCCTTTTTTCCTCCACTTCAGGACGGTACACTTGAACTTCTGCAGCGACGTGTTGTTATGACACTTTCTTTTTGTGTGTGGGTGTGTGTGTTTTTTTTTTTTTGTTTGTTTTTTTTTTACAAGTGAAGATTTTTATACATAACTCAATCTGCAGTAAAATGTATTTTCCTCTGATTAGATTCCGACTAAAAGCAAAACATCAATCTGGCCTAAAAAGTGAATTTGACTAGATTTAATTACATTTAATTATGTTTTGTGGAAGCAATGGTGGATGAAAGGGATGCGTTATGTCTTTATTTTTTATTTCTTAATATCACAATTTGACTTAAACATACTCATGCACATGTCTATTTCCTGGATTACCGGACAGAGCAGTTGTGTGAAGTGTGGTTTTTATCGTGTGAATGAATGTTCACCATCAACACAATCAGGCAAAAGAAACACCTTCCATGATGTTTATTGGACTTCATTGATTTTCCGTAGCTGCTTGTCCTCCCCGGCTGTCATTGGGCGAGAGGTGGGGTTCACCGGGGCCAGTCTATCGCCCTCACACCTACGGCCAATTTAGAATCACCAGTTAACCTAATGAGCATGTCTTTGGACGGTGGGAGGAAGCCGGGGTACCTGGAGAGAACATGCAGGCTGCGCCCAGTTGGTAGGAGGTATCGAACCCAGAACCTTCTTCCTGTGAGGCATCAGTGCTAACCAACCACATCACCGTGCCACTCCCTTTATAGATTTTTTTTTTTAACCCAAATTTGAATCTGTAAATAAACACCGACATTCAAATGAACTCAAAGAATTATGAATTATGGTGATTACTCGAGGGATTACTCGTAGGGATTATGGCATTTGTTAATTTGATGTGCACCCGAGACGACTAAGGTAGATATCGCATAACCTTGTGCCCTCTCCGTCATTTACTCGATGGACCAATTTAGAAGAATAAAATCAACTATGGTGTATTTTAATAATATTTAATCTTTTTTTGTTTGTTTCTTTGTTTTGACTCCAGCTTGTAAATATACACTGATACCACAGACAAACGGGAGGAAGATAGAAATATGTAGCATCACGTCCTCCCAAAAAGGTTTTTAGATACCCCTTTAAAACTTCACGTTGAATCTGTTTGTAAATGCAACAGAGAGAAAACTAAACTATCATAGTCAAAAAAAAAAAGAAGAAAAAAACAGAGTTCAGATCAATTAGCGCAATTAGTCATGCTCTTACCTTCCATTTACAAAGAGGAGTCCGAACAGAAGAGGCTCACGGGTAAGTAAACTCTAGAGGATAACAAATTAAATGGGGTCAGTGAAGTGCTCCTTGCTAAGCTGAGTGGAAACTGGCGGCGGTGCGGTCTATGCAAAGACAGTCTGAGCGATGCTTTTGTGCTTTAAAACGATCATGGTCGCATATACCCTTATAACACAGGATCCAGAGAGTGAGGTGGACTTTATTTTTTGCAGATGTTTTATTAACAAATATGCTGTGTAATAAATTAATAAAAGAAAACTTTTATATCATGGCTCGGCCGTGGCTGGCTTCACTTTCCACTTTGTTACTTCCGTATCACATATTCAGACGTTCTTCAATCTTGTTGGAAATAGCATATTAGAGTCAATGAGTCAATAATATATTTGTAAATGTTTATATTAATTGACTTATTTTTATCTCATGTTGTTACCTGTTGCACTGTTGATCTTAGAATAACACAATTTCAGTCCTCTATATGCTGCAGAATTGGCAATAGAGCAGACTTAAAGCAGCATTTTATACATTTATTATGTTAATTCTTTAAAATGTTGAACCATAGTATACTACAATTATGGCAAATGTTATTGTCTGCAAGTACATTTGAAAAAAAAAAATAGCCTTGTAGATGCCATGTGGCTCATCTTTGCTTTGGCTTTAGACATAAAACTTTTAAAAGCACTTGAAGAAATATGTTACTGAAGAGTCAGTGCATCTTAGCCTCTGCTCCAGTTTGGATTGTCCTTCTTTTTCTTCTGTTCAGTGAATAACAAGTCAGAAATCTATATCTTTATGAAATGCACGCTCCAGGAGCTTCAACAAAATCTGTTACCACCTTCACACTCGTGTGACCTCGCGTGACCTCGTGTGACATCCTGCAGGTGAGATTTAGCCAAATACCGTGCATCTCCTCAACTGATGGGTCACTGAAAACTCGAGCTGTGCAGCCAAACGTCATTAAAACCTGCAGAACATTCTGCAAAAGATAACGAGCACAAACAGTGCACCCATAACCAAAATGAGAGAAAAAACAAGACGATTTGAATGTGAGGTAATGGGATTTTAAGTGAATGTGGTGAAAGTTGATGCACCATTTAATGATGGATACTGATTATCCCGTTGTCATGGCGCCTGCCAGTGGGGTGGAATATGTTAGCCACACATCAGTCAAGGTGCCCATGCTGACCCCTGTACACTGTAGAAACTTTAAAGGATGCAGTACTGGAAAAAAGGAAAGCCGGTTGTGCAGGCAGTGTGATGCTTTGCTGGGTGGGTCCTGCCGCCTGCCTTCATGTTACTTTGACATCCGCCACCCACCTAAGCCTTGTTGCAGACCGTGCACACCCTTTGATGGAAACAGTATTCCCTGGCAGCAGAGATGATGTGCTCTGCCACCAAACAAAAATGCACAGGAACGGTTTGAGGAGCACAACAAGAAGCTGATCTCAGTCCAACCTGGAAGCATCTGTGGGATGTGCAGCACATACACAATATGCATAGTACAATACAGTTCATTTTCTAGTTTATTTATTGCTTGAAGTTTCATATTTTAGAAAATAAAATGACTTTTTCCAACAAATGCTCAGTCTGAAAACTGATTACCATATTTCCTGCAGGCAACTTCTGCCAGACATCAAGTAAACACTCCAAGCAACTATACAGGAGATGATGTAAAGTTTATTTGTCAGAAATATCTGCTGGATTTTAACGGACCACAGCCCGCCACTTTAAAAGAACAAATGGCGTCTCTGATAATGAGTCAAAGGGGCCTCTGACAGGAGACATTTGACACGTCGCAGCAGGAAAGGCACAGGTTTTAATAATTAAATTAATCAGAGGGGCACTTCAATAGAACAGAGTCACTGTTATTGTCAACACCTGCTGTTTTCCTACCGTGACAAGTCAAAATGTCCATCATGGAAAAAAAAGGCCTTTCAGCTCGGGTTAATAAAAGAATTGATGATATGGTGTGCAACACATAATTATTCCGTCTGAGGCTACAGCGTCGCGTAAAAGCAGTCGGCTCCACAAAAGCGTCACAAGCCTTATGTGTAGGACTCACTCCACTTCTTCTTGACCACGTTTGGACAGAGGAGAAACCCATTCACCAAGGAGGGCTTAACAATGATTAGAGGACACTCGATGTGATCGTGACCTTTATTTTTGTGCCAAACATTTACGGAGAAACAACACATTTGCCAAATGAACTGCACACACTATGAGAAATCAAACCTCGGGAGCAGAACTGTTCTGGCTCTTAACAAATTAACTTAGAATAAGAGCAGGGAATCGGTTATGTCTTCACCGGGTGCCATTTTTGTAGTCGGATCTCGTCTCGCATTAAACGTAATCACAGCAGTCCCATTAACTTTGGTGCAAGGCGCGACCTGAGAGTCGAGGTTGTAGGTCCCCCCCCGCTTTCAATACTTAATGCGCTCTCTAATTAGCAATTACAGTTCAGATAATGGTATATAAACTGTTGCGGGCCTGTAAATTGGTCATGTGAAATTTAATGGATACTACGCTGAAATCAAATGGGACTATGTTGTTATTGGTAATTATAAACTGAGAAATGATTCCATTATTGCTTACTTGCAAAGCTCTGAAATAATTGTAAAAAAAAAAAAAAGTAAAACCTGACAGAAAATAAATGTTACCTCTTCACACACAAAAACGACTAATAGAATAATCATCCCCGTTTTTTTTTTCAAACAAAAAGAAAAATATATTTCATTACACCAGAACAAAATGAAGACCTATAGCACTAATATATCTTATCTATTTAACAGACAGCAGTGGAGTTTTGATCTACATAATTCCCAGTGTCAAGATACAGTACAGCAAGAGGGAGCTACGACAAATCAACTGCAACTCAAACGTTATGCAGAATCCTATGAGAACAATACAGATATATTTATCACTTTTATATCGAATAGAATTAATATCAACAACATTCAGCTTTTGGAAATTATGCATTCAAAAGTAAGATGAAGGAACTCTGTGAGGTGGTGAAGAAGAATGGTGACCTATCAGATCAGTGATGTGCTGTTGTCTTTTTTATTTTTTCCCCCCACACTGAGGAATGTTTCTGTAGAAATATACCATCGCTTGGGTAAATTTGCTGTGCCGGAGAAACCCGCAGACATCCTAGCGTGATGGGGTACGTTGGCACTTAAAAGCCATCACTGTCGGAGAGGTTCCTCGAGCAAGTTGTACTTACATTACGATGAGTCCGCAAACACAATTTCTTTTTTTACTTTGCAGATCTAAGGTGCTTCGTTGGACACGTCTGTTGTCCCGAGATATAAAAAGGCGTCTGATTTTGCATTGCAGTCGATTTTTTTGTTAAAAAAAAAAAAAAAACTATACAGAAGATTTGTCTCAAGGCCATCTAACTGATTGATCATCTTTAAATCCTCGTATCGTAAAAAGAAACATTTCCAAACTTGATCACTTGGGACATCACCTCCAGTGACCGATCAGAAGATGTGAAGCAAAGTCAGGAACACCCAAGACATATACAATATATTCATGCATGTACTCATATTGACTAACCCCTTAACCAGTTCCCTGTACATAAAAAAAAAGAGCCATTTCTGTATCTTTTTTAAATCTCCGATATGACTAATTAAACTTGGGGAGAAGCTCATGGTGAGAAAGGGGCCTGCAACACCTCGTCGGTAGTATCAGTAGTATGACAGCTACTCATGGTGAGAGAACAAGAAGCACCCTGTATAAAAAGTTACATCAAAGGTGCCCCGTAGAAAAAATTATGAACCAATCGGTGACAATAGGAAGGTATAAAATACATGAAATAGCAGTAAGAGGCCCTTTCATGATTCTGCGAGAACGTCTCGAACTCAACGTGGGAGGATGTGGCCTCACGTTTCCCCGTTTGCTCCTTTCAGCATCATTTCATCACGAGACACTGATAGTCAATTAAAGCTTCTAAAAAAGGTGCAGTAAAAGTCTCATTTTCAGCATGATCATATTTTAACAAATATAGTAAGAACTTTTTGATTATTATTTTTTTTGTTTTTCTCTTTGTACAATTTTTATTCTGCACACTCGGGCAGAAATCCTGACATTGTGATAAAATTAAAAACTGTTTTCTGAAACTAAGTCCATTTAGCAGATTTTTTTATGCATTTTTTTTTTTGATATACAAATCAAAAGGAAATAACAAAAACTAACACTCATGACAATCATAACATTATTATCCAATATTATCTGTGACGTCTCTTTCAGTTAAT
>JASGAT010353562.1:0-17327 GCA_030220025.1 Chelon auratus | reverse complement strand
ACAGCCAATAGAGGGCCGCAAAGCGAATACAGAATTGGCTTTCACCCGGTTTTGAGGTGATAAATCACTGAAACGATTTTTGAAACATTATTTTAAGGTAATAAAAACTCTTTAGTGTTGCTTTAAAGCTGGCCTCTTTGCGACTGCATTGCCTAGGTCAGGTGTTAACGCCAGGTCCGAACAGGACCATTAAAAGTCCGGTATCCTCAAACAGCCTGTACGGACTTAAACTGAGGATCGACTGCTGTTAAACTAGCTTTGCAAAAATCATCTCCCAAAAGCAGACGATGGTTTCTAGAGTTCTCTGTCCAGGGATGGGAAGGTAAAGACGCAGCATGACTGACCTTGCACAGAACTGCAGCAAGCTTTGAATTCAAAACACCTCTGTGGGAGGAGGGGCGTGCCTTCCATGTGTCCGTGATTGTTTCCTTAAGCACATACAGATATCTAGAGTGGCCTTGAGACCATCAGACTAATACCATGGTTGCCTTCTACTTATATTTCAGGCAAGTTAAAGTAGGCTATGTTCAAAGGGCCTGTTCAGACCTCACATTAACATCCATCCAGGGCAACCCGACCCAACTGTCTAGCTTTAAGTACCAGTGTTCACACCTGGCATTAAAACTCGTCTCCACATACGTCTTGAGCCAGCACCTGGGATCTGAACTTGGTTTCACGCTACGTATGCAAATAAAACATCCCCTGTCTCTAATGTATCTCTGCAGCTGGATCAGAACAAACAACACAACACACAACAGCTGGCGTACACACAACAGCTGTTGTGTGTACGCCATGAGTTGGGGAGATGATGCATATTTTAGAACAAGCTGTAAAGTCTCTTTGTGTCAAGTGAAGTTATTATTCATAAGTGATCCCAGTGGAGTGGACAACGCTAAGATTATAAATGAAGCCCTGAAATCTCCTCCAGTAATAAAGGAAAATAAACATAGTGGTTTTTACAAGGAAATATGTAACTTCAACATGATCGCATCATCAAATAATGACAGAAATGGCTCAATGATGCTAAATTTTCAGATACTAACAGGATAGTAATGTAATGGGAAACCCCTCAGGAACCTTGGCAAGGCTAGCAAAGTTAGTGTCATACGTTCTGTCTACAAATGTACACCGAATGATCAAAATGAACACAAACCAGACCTTTAAAAATGTGAAAGGAGCATGACCACATCATTTCTTAAGTATCCTTTGGTTAAGTGGTTCACATGTGCTGTTTTATTAATTACTCAACTAAATGAGAACATTCCGATTACATCTCCCAACTGAGGCATTACCCCCAAAAATAAGATTTCACACATATTGAAAAAGGCTCATCCTGAACATAATCTGCCTTAATCTGGTGTGGTCAAATATTCCCAGTACTCGTCAATGGTCAAACCTAAAGTGTAAGGAATGATTTAAAGAGTTTGCTTAGTAAATATGGAATATACGTAACTGGAGTTACAGTAATTCTCTGCAGCGATTAGCACTGTATGTATACTCGTCTGTCTCTATATCCTTTCTTTGGCTTTCTGTGCCTCTTCTCTGGTGGTCCGGTCCATTGAGTCATGTTTCATGTTTGATGTCCAGCCATTAGCACAATCTAATTATCCATTCTGTCCCGCTGTATAGAGCTACTGTATGGGGCCTGTGAGTGTGTGTGTGTTGTACTGTCTCATCTTAAGGCCAATGTAATTATCAGTCTGACCTCATGACACGGGACAGCGCCAGCACAGCTAATGACCCCTAATGACCCCTTGCAGCCCCAATGCGAGTGGGTGAATATGTGTGAGTGATTTGACCAGTGCAGCCTTTGCAGCCTTGAATCAAATGGACCCCCGTCTTCATGGAGGAGGTTAACGTAGCTTTGATGTCGAGGGGGCGGCAATGAGCAGGAAAATGGCCAAAACATTGCACTGGGTGGTTTCAATAAACACACACTGCTCCTGATATCATGTTAAATTTGGCTTTTTTTGTGTCTGAAAATCAAAATTTTGGCACATTTTTTAAAAATTGACAATCAGCGGAGAAATTTTAGATGGTACAGCAAAAATTTGATAAATAAAAATTAGAATAACTTACCTCTGAGCCAGTTTCCAGCAACCGACATGGGCACATAAAGTAATTTCCAGTGATGCACGAGGCAAACACAGCAAAACCGGATTTAGTTGTCGCAGTGGCAGGACAAGGCGATGATAAACTACAATTTGGTGAGAAACCAATCCAAGATAAATAGAGTTAAGTGGTAGATACTACAATACTGATCTCTGCCCCTAAATATTACACTATTGTGGTATGTCATTTATACAGTTTTTTAAATAATTTCCTGTGTGTTTTATTGCTCAAGGGCTCAACAGCTGATCAACACTTTAAACAAAAGGAAGAGGGTAGTGCTTCATTCCTGTCTGAGTCCGGCATTGTGCAGTAAATTGTGACTATGAAGTCAGAAAAACTAAGGTTTCAGAATTAGAGCTATAAGTTATATCTTGTTTTTTTGGCGATCCACGTTGGCGGCTTCTATTGTGGACAGCTTGCACAAGTTCTGCTTTATAGCCACACGATTATCTGAGCGTCATCCAGCGTTACCAGCATATATACATATATGGCGAGCAAAGAAAGAAGCAGAAAAAGAGTATCACTGATCAGCCGCTTCTGCGCCGAGACAATGAGGTCAACTCTGTTTGACCCTATGATTCACTCTAAGTGAAGTTTGACAACTCTAATAGCTACTATCTTTAGCCCACCAGCTTGTGCGACTGACTGTGTTTGTGTGTCGTGTTTCCTAGCGTGGCCCCGGGCATGTTGTTGCTTACCTCATTAAGCCATGAAAGAATCGCCAGACCACCACCGCGCACACACTGTAGCCTATTGTGCTGCGTGGCACCACCGCTGCAGTGATTAGTGTCCGAGCCTCTTATGTCTTTGACATAGAAAGACCCAAAATGTCACGGAGAAGCCATTCCCGCTGACAAGCTACATGTCAAGTGTGTGCGTCTTTGTGTTGCCCATGCAGAGCGCTTGAAGCTAAAAGGATCATTTCTCTTCGTTAGTGTTCGTTATTAACATGTAGCCTGCAGACACAAAGGGACACACAAGAACTCGCTGTACGTGACCCTGTCTGCTTGGCAAATATATCAAAGCTTTACAGCGTGTTCACTACACCTGTCATGTAGACCAAATGCAGAAATAGACCACATAATTCTTTCTGGAAGAGTAATATCTTGCATTGAGACTTTATCCTCCCAGAAAAAGACCCAGCGACTGCACTCATTCAGCCATCCATACGTTCGTGTCCCTGCTGCATACAAGGTTATGGTGAAGCTGCAGTTTTCTTTATCTGTTCCACCCCAGCCTCAGCTCTTAATCCCAGTGGTGTCTACGTATCTACAAAGGAAGAACCCAAGGTAGCGTTCTTACCGGGGAACTGAACTTCTCTATCTTACTCCCAGGAGGTGCAGACCCTCTTCCGTTTGATACAGCTCACGGTTCAATAAAGCCAACTTCTTTAAACAAGGGACACGCTTATCAAACTGGACACTGTCCAGCCTTCAGTTATACCTTGATATCCTATCCGTGAATGTCACAAACAGGAAGAAGGTGACAAAGGCCATCCTTCGCACGGCTCAGTACCAACCTTACCCTATCCTACACATCATCCCTTTGAGTAGCAGAGGCGCAATACATGGGGCTAGTTTGGAGAAATTTGTGAAGGCACTATTAAAGGGCTTGGAGTAGTGGAACGAGTTTTGAC
This sequence comes from Chelon auratus, assembly GCA_030220025.1. NCBI lineage: Eukaryota > Metazoa > Chordata > Actinopteri > Mugiliformes > Mugilidae > Chelon > Chelon auratus. The sequence goes on along the minus strand of JASGAT010353562.1, from coordinate 13,579 downwards.
AATGCATTGGTCATTTCAAATAAGGAGTCTGAATGTAGATCATGGTCCAACCAAGCGTCCTCTGCTACTCTGCGCTATAATTAAATTTTCTGATTATTCAGCCACTGTGGAAAGTGCAATATCTTTATGCAATGTGCAATATTTGAATATCTTAGCCTGTTTTGTATGTCTGATTTTGACCGTGTGTTTAGCTTTGCATGTTGAGCTTGGAGAAACTTAATTCCACTCTGCTGTACGCTCTTATTGCATGGTCTTGATAGCAGTTAAGTTCTCTTGAATATCTTGAACCTTTAGGAGTGTAGTGTAACTGTGCAGATTCATTCTTAATTATGGGAAAGAGATGTTCCTTTTGTGTTTTGTTGTTTACCGTCTTGAATAGATTTTTCAAAAAGCTAGCAGGTTGTTGGTGTCGAGTCCCCATTGCGGACTCAAACATAAAACATATGCACAGAAGTTTCAGGTTCTGGTTGTGCCGAACAGTTGAGTAAAATGTCTGAGGATTAATGCATTGTAGAAGATAAGTAAAAGATAAGTAAAATTCCAAATTTTAAAAACATCTGCCTGCAGGAAAAAGTCTAACCTCAGTCATCCGTGTCATGACATGTCCACAAGCTGAAAAACAAACTGCAAACAAAAGCAACCGGACTTGAAGGGTTTCCTCAAGACGTTTCGCCACTTGTCCAAGTAGCTTCTTCTGTATTTCTTTGGCTTGTTGTTTGGCCATAACCCAACTTAGCGTGCTACAGATAACAGAAAACAACTGGTGCACTGCCAAAATGTACAGGGTGGAACTCGCACTCCAGAATTTTGTTTTCTCGAGCAAACATAACTCCTTACCGTAACTGTTTGGATGACAAAATGAACTGACAGTGCATTCTGGATGGTTCTGCTGTCTGTTCTGCAGATACAAAACAAAGCTAACATAATAAAGAAGTGACGCCTTAAGGCTTGGTAACACCAAGACCTGGTTCTGTTGTATTCGGAGTACGGAGGCCCAAAACATACGCCTGTTTTGTTTGTTAGCTGAGGTCTTGAAGGTGGATAAATGTCTCGAGATCATTCATTCACTCACTCACATGGACACTCAGAAAACCTAAATCCTCCTCACTTCAAGAGTAGGTGAGGTTGGGTAGTGAGTAGGAAGATTAGCAGGTCATTATGGTCTTAGAGCCCCGTCTCTGCCAATGACCTTAGTGACTCTTGTTTTTTAAACTTTCAAATGCAGTCGACCTCAGATTATTAATTCTAACAGAAGTGTGCGAAATAAAGAAACAAGAAACTACATAGCCAATATGTTTAACATTTACCCCAAAACCGCAAGGACACACCTTTGAAGAGGTGGCCATGCATGCATCAGTGTGCAAAAAAAAAAATAATAATAATAATAATTCTATTTTAAAATAGGCATAGCATAAAACATGGCTGCTATTTGTTCTATAGATGCTGCTGCAGTTACTTGCAGAAACACAGGATGTGTGTGTCACTGTGGAGACACCACTAAGGTCAGGGTCTCGGAGAGGGGAAAAAAAATCCCAAAAAGCCTAGTAATAGCTTAAAGCTGCGCCTCTCACACACACAGATTGTAGCTGTAGTAGTAGTAGTAGTAGTAGTACTAGTAGTTGTGTTATTATTGCAATTGTGCTGCCAGTTTGTCTGTGCGTCACCATCATCCCGCCTCTAAATCTGACCAGACAACAAAGTGTTTGAACAATTAGGAGCCAGAAATTGGCAAAGTTAGCGTCAGCGGGTGTTAGTGGGTGGGTTAGGTAGAGGTCACCTGTGAGCATGTGTGGCCCACATCCTACGAAGCACATCTTAAACAGAAATTAATCGCCTCGCCAGTTTTTCATGAAAACCAATGAGCTTTACTGGTTTCAACTAAGAAAAGATACCAGATATGTCTGTGATCGCTGACGGCAAGAGATGGAAACTTAACATAGAACGTTTTTTATTCTGTTATCTGTCCCGATATGTTCCTGAAACTGCCTCACAGCTGTCCACAATTTGTTTTAATGCTTTCCAACTAACTGGCTCTTCAAGGGGAGAACAATGTTGTCCAACTCAAGAATTCAATTAAAATCGAATAAAAAGAAAATTCTGTATCTTATACATTAATTTTGTCACTTCCTCAGCGTCAGTACACTACTTTGTCAAAGCCCACCCAAAATTGAAACACTGTTCTGCATGTACTATTATCTGTCAGATGCAATTCATGACTCTCTCTACAGTCAAACTATCACAAATATAGTGTGGTCCATGAGATTTATGTCCATATATATGTGTATATATATGTGACATATACACACACACACATACACACACACACACACACACATATATATATATTATATATATATATATATACACACACACATATATATACATATATATGGACATAAATCTCATATTTGATTAAATTGCTGTGACAACAGTAGCTGCTGCCCTCACTTCCACAATTTCCACTGCAGAGTTTTTGCTGGATGACAGTGATTCATGTGACGTGTGCACATATGCGCATGATTAGAACGAAAAACTTCCTCCTCCGGTTCAGCAACAGTGTTAAATCCCATTGTCTTCTGCTGATGGAAGATTGAAATATTTTAACCGAATACGTCTGTTGTCCGGGAAAAGTGTTTGCCAAATACTTTAGCTGGAAGTCCTCTGAATCGCACATACTTTCTTTTATCTTTATCTTGGACCATTTCTCTTGTCTTCATTTTCCATTTCCCATGTTTCTTCTCTCTCTCTCTCTCTTGGCATCGCTGCGTATGAGGGAGGACATTCATTAATATGACTGATACTATAAGCCTCTCCTCCATGCTGTCTGTGTGAGAAAAGAAAACATGAGAAACACTGAGGGGAAATTTCTGCTGACACTCGTGAACTTTTACATTTGCGCTGCGTTCACCATGTTTTCATGTCATTCGCTGACGCCGAGGCATTATTCCCTGACACCGGCTTCTCTTCCTGGTTTATATTTTGACAAAAAAATATTTAAATGTGTGGCACGGTTGGCAAACAACTGATAATAATCCGGAAAATCGTTTTCAGTTAGAACGTTTGCGCTCCAGCAGGAGTGAATCATCCTCAGTGACCTGCTGTGACCTGACTACTCAGATGGTGAAGAGATAGGAGAGGGAAGAAGACGAATGTGAGAACCAGTTTCTTTTCCTGGGAATTTTGCTTCATTTGCACCATTTTGTTTGTAATGTATGATTTGATACTGCAGATGAAATCTCTGTCGGGAGTGTTTGGTCGTCGAGAGGTCATTTTTCCGCGTACTAAGAGTCATTTCCAAGAGACGAATCTTCCTTTTAAGCTCAGCATACCGATTATCTAGTTTATCACCACCTCTCCTAGCAGTTTTCCAGTTTTGAAAGATGGAAGGCAGCTACAAGTCAGAAGAGCATGCACACTTAATCCAGCAACTGGCCAGATGGGCAAAGATAAACAAGACCAGCACAGTGTCGCAAATACTTCCATATTACACTTGCTCTTTGGAATGCGTTCACACAGACAAATATGGCAGCATGCAGTATGACTACCTGGATGATGCACTCATAATGGTTCAAAGAGTAGTGTATAAAACAATGGACGTTTTTCCTCCTTAAATGGTTGTCATTGGAGGGGGAGAGACCAAAAAACTATTTTCCAACTTGTGAAATCGATAGCTGAGGGAGCTTCATCCGCTGAGGTTGGACGGTGAACACTGCACCTCGCAAATGTTAAGCCGTGAAACTGCACGAGGTTTTCGTACCAACAACTCCCGAAAGAGGTTTCATAGAAGCCTTCTCTGTGTTGTGGGTCGATTTAGCAAACTATAAAGATTCCATTATGCAAAATGCGGTGGCTTGTGGAAACCACGTTTAATTTGAAACAACCCTACCCTGACGAATTTCATGCACAACTAAGTGTATAGTGTAAACAGTGTACTACACGGAGGTTCACTAACAGGAGTGCATTTTCTGATACTGAGTCGTGGCCTAAATTCCCAGAGACGCCAACCTGGCATTAAAGAACTACCATCAACGAACCCCGTCCAGAACACTGCCTCAAGTCACATGTACCTGGGCCAAATAAAATGCTCGTTCTAGTAGTAATGAGTGGTAAAGTCACTACGGCCCATGCCCTCTCCTCATTGGTTTCATTTGCACAAACCACACTTTCCATTTGCTTTTAAACATAGTGTCACATGGCGCTCACACATTACCTTATTGAGGTTATTGGTGAGTTAGTTTGGTTGCTTTCTTTGTTGTTGAGTTACCTGGTTATGGTGTCCTTCCTGTTGTTTGTTCAGTTTATGCTTAGTTAAAGTTGTTGGGTATAGGTAAAGTAGTAATAGTATTATTTTATGGCCATATTGGTTTTGGTTCCTTGTGTAAACAAAACCCATTTTCTCAATCAAAAACACCCTTATCCATGTCCATGTTCACGCTCCGCTTGGTCCCTAACACTCCTCGTTACGAACCATCTCACAGAGCTGTCCTCTTCTGAATCATGCTCTCACCATTGCCCATTGCGCCCGGCCACCAATTTAACACGCTGAATGAACTGGAAAGCTGCCTTCAAGAGTCAGCGCCAAAGGTGCAGCGCACACTGTAAAAACTAGGGTCAAACTGCCTACCGTTGGTTGGTTTGTTGTGTCCTGGAACCATGACTTCGTTCAGACCCTTCGTTAACATTCATCCTGGGGAATCCAGTCGCAAGTGTCCAGTATTGAATACAGATATGAACACCCCCAGGACACATTCTTAAAGGCTATTTCTTTAAGAATGGCTGCTGTCTATATTTACCTTTACTACCGGAGATTTCCCGGTCACAGCATGTAACAGTTGTAAAATTACGATGCAAAGTTTTCAGAGTTTGGCTTATAATTTGAGTTTTGTGCAAGTTTCTAAAATAACTAATATCATTTACTCTCTTTAAGTAGAGAGAGACTTTACAGCTTGTTCTAAAATATGGAATTAGTGGTGCACACACACAACAAACCGATGTTTGGGGAGCTGTAAAGTAGTGGTTAGAGAAGAAACTTTGGGACTGAAGGGTCACGGGTTCGCTGAGGTGCCTTGAGCAAGCACCTAACCCCCAAATTGCTCCCCAGCTGCTGCACAGGTGGCGGCGCTCATTGCTGTACACAGTACTAATGTATGAGTCAAATGCAGAGAAAATATTTCCCCATGTGGGATCAATACAGTATTCATTATTATTATTATTAGTACTAGTAGTAGTGATTCTGATACAGAAAATTCAGTGGAGAGTACAGCCATTATAATATTCTACTGTGCCCCAAATAAGTTTGTGTTTATTTGCATACAGAGCGCAAGACTGAGATCAGATCTCAGGTGCTGGCTGGGGACGCATGTGGAGATGCATTTTAATAGCAGGTGTGAACAAAGTTACCTAAAGCTGACCACTTGCGATCAGATTGCTCCGGTCCAATGTTGATGCAGCGTCTGCTCTATGACACTACACTTACGCAGTGTTGATTATAGCTAAATGCTAACAACCGGATGCTATCATGCAAACACTGACGCCCGGAGTTTAAAATTCTTACCAGTTCTGAAATCAGGGGCCGTCATACACGAGAAGCTTCAGAGATATTGTTCTTCTTAATAATCTACATACAACACGCACTCACTAGAGACAACACGCACTCACACTACAATAGATTATTAGGATTATTGCGCTACTCACAGGGGAGGCTGCAAGAGGATGTAAATAAACCAGAGACTGTGGTACAACACTCACTTTAAATTTGCAATACTTTGACGTAAGAAAACCACAGCAGAGTGTGGTTGGGAAGACATGATCAGTACAGGGTGACTATTCTTCAGTGTTAACTGCAGATTAGATTTTAAACTCTCAGTTTGTGCTAGCCAGAGTTTCTAGGGCAAAGTTGATGCTTGGCACCAAGTAAGGTCTGGAGAGAATCCTCCAGAATTAACTCCAAGAGAGTATAGTAGTAGTGTAAACCAGCCCAAAAATAGATCTGAGCGGAGTTCCTTAACTGGTTGAATCACATTCAAATAGTAGATTTAAATGCAATCGAGAAGCTTCAAATCAAAAGGCATGCACAAATCAAACAACAGCACGCTTCGTAAAATGGTTAACAAGCTTGTATGGTTCTTTCACAGGGTATACACCTACACACACAGACACAACTAGTTGTCTTCAGAACAGCTAATAAACCTGTTTTTTATGAGAATCAGGTGACCAAGGCCCCTGATCTTGAGTGGAGGAGACACCAGGCCAATCGAAGGCCACCCAGCTTTTATGTCCTGTCTGGATAATAAACCTAGAAGCCAGGCGGAGCAGACACATCCAACACACACATACACAACGGCACACAAAGGCGGAGGCCTTGCCAAGCACGCACAAAGATGACATACAGGAAGCATTCTGAACCACAGATAATGACCAAGTGAAGATCTTCCCACATCACTTACACTGTTATTTTTGTATGAAATCCAAACGTGACATTTCACCACACACCATCCCATTCCATTACCATGGATTACTTTGTAGTTTAGACCAGCAGTGGGGATTGTTACTTTCAAATATAGCACACGGATTCGTGATCACAATATTGTGGTGGAAATTGCTCATTTTTATACCAGCTTTGGTTTCCACGGTTTCTGTAGCTGTTTATATAACAGACTGATGACACACAACGCATCGAATGTATCTCACTTGGCTGTAGTTTAATGGCAGAGCAGCACTGCACTTGAGTTTAGAAATGAGAATCATTCAGGAAGAAATAATAGAAGGCTGCACCAGTGGCCCCAAGAGGTATATTTGATCATTACACTGCAATATTATGCATGCATATACAGGAAAAGCTGAGGTTTGGTTGCATGGGTTGTGCACAACAAATTACGATGAAATGCAGTCTTAGTGGAAAACTTTACCCTTTTAATACATCCACTGTTGTGCCACTAACTGAAGTGAACTTGTACATCTAAAATGTCAGTGTATTTTCTCAACACTGTACAAACATGACCATGATTTTTTTTCATATTCATTTCATCAGCCTAACATGAAAAGCTGTCATACTCTTCTATATTTTATAAAAGAAAGTAAAATAAGCAGAATCTCTCAGACGAATCATATTTTGCTTGCAGAATTACAAGAAGTAGTATCTGGTGTGAGCCTAGTCTGGTGCAACATAGACATAGCATTTTTAGATATTTTTAGGCGTTATACAGGCAATATTATTAGTAAACAATGCATAAATGTATATTGCTATGCAGATGACACCCAACTGTATTTATATATTAAACAAGTCAGTCAAACTCCATGAATGCCGTAAGACATAAACGCTTGGATACCTTATATCTCACTAAACCCTCAGAGATTCACCATTAAATCTTATGGTTACTGTCATAAGGTTCTTTTTGACCAGGGTATGTCCTTTAATCAGCAAATAAAACAATTGCTACGATTGCCTCGTTTCACCTGCACGATATTGTCAGAACTAGGACCTTCCTGTTTCAAAGTAATGTTGAAAGAACAGTTAATGCATGTGTTACTTCTAGGCTGGACTACTGCAATTATTCATCATCAGGATGTCCAAATGGATCTCTTAAAGTCTGATCCAAAATACTTCAGTGAGGGGTTCCTAGAGCTTCCAAAAGTAGAACGGGAGGGGAGGTATAGCCTTCAGCTACATACAGACAGCCTCTTTACTTTTAAGGTTATATTTAAAACATTCCTCTGTGATAAAGCTTATAGTGACCACGAACCCTTCCTCAGTCATGCCGTTACAGGCTGCTACAGGCTGCTGGGGGACGTCCCGTGAACTCACCTCTGCTCTCCTCTCTCTTGTTCTCCGTGCACTAATGTGCTTCATAACTCAATCCCTGGAAGCTTCCATATAAACAGTAGCATCAATGAGCAGTTTGCAGCAGTTAAAGAAAATCAATGACCCTCAAATGTGGTCTGAGTGATCGGATCTTCAACATGTCCACTTGCAATCAGATTACTCAGGACCCATGTTAGTAGCAAGGTTCATCATCGGCATTCAACAATTACCTACTGATTGCTGACCACTTGATGTTTGAACAACCCATCTGTTGAACAGCTGTGGTGCTAAACAATTGAGGTGACAACGAAAGCTGCAGTGGTGCCCTGTTGGAGATGTATGATTAAATATCATCACCTGTGAGAAAGTTGCCGCATCCTTGCCTTGTCAATGACCGTATTAGAACCAAAATGACTCTACATTCTGCAAATCTTTACTGGCAGGTGGATAATATCTGCTTAACAGTGACGTGGACCAGTCTTGTTCTAAACCAAGGGAGGGTGAATGTTCTTAGTCGTCCCGATCAGTCCTTCAGAACTGAGGTAGCTACTTGGATGAGTGGCGAAACGCCTTCATTTCCAAGTCCAGCTGCCCTTGTTTCAGCTTCATTTTTGGAAACCAGAGTAATATTTTACATGTTTTACGTACGGGTAACTCCATATTTAGCCTAATGGTTAACATTTGGTAAAATCAGTAGAAGAATTTAAGCATTTTCACATCTGAAAGTAGATTTACAACAATCTGTACGTCAGTAACTGCAAACTAAGGCCATTTTCACTCTTCTGACAATGTCTGGGGAATAAAGTCTGATCACTGCCCAGAGTTGTTCTCTCAAAAATCTCTTCTTTGGCAAAATTTCCAACATATGGAAACATTAAGGTGGTAAGGTTAAGGTATCAGCTCTTAACCAAAACAGAAGAGCTGATGACAAGAAGACCAAGTCTCCATTGAACCTCAAGCATAAAGAACTGTTTGGTTTTCGCTAATATACACAGACCACCCCATCAGCTCCTCAGCACCACCTCTCCAGCCATTTTTTGTTCACCCACTCCTGTCCACTTCCCCTCTTTCTGCCCTCCCACTCCACTATAAGGTTGTTTCTGTGCGTGGAAATGCTCGGGTTGAGTCCGACTATTTTTTATGGCCACATTCCAGCCCATATATCTGCCACACAACTCGTCAACGGCCCTTCGAGTGTGTGTGTGTGTGTGTGTGCGTATGTATTGCTAGCTAGTTCCCTACCTCCTACCGAGGCACGGAGATAAAAAACTCGACATTGCACCGCTTTCATCTAAATGTGTGTTTCTTTACTGCTTAAAGTGCGTGTGTGTGTGTGTGCGCACATGTTTTTATGTATGTATGCAACACTTACGCAACATATGGTTAAGTCGAGTGCACACATACATGTAAAGGTGCATGCTTGTTTGAGTGTGCTAAGTGGGAAACGTCTCAGACCATATGGGAGTCCAGTGAGAATTGGTGTGTGTGTGTGTGTGTGTGTGTGTGTGTGTGTGTGTGGACAGATAGGGAGGGTATCATTTGGTTTAGTAGCAGGAAGTGTTTGTCATAGGGGAGGCTGACAACTCTGGATACCAAATCCAGGTGGTGATTTATCACACGCATGATGAGAGAGGCATATTTTGTGGAGAGGAAAGCAGTTTTATTAGTCGCTGAAACATCAGAAAGGCAGCTGTTCTCCAAGACAGAGTGAGGAATAAAGACGTTTGAGTGTTCTGAGTCTTGTTTCTTGGATGCAAGTCGGTTGTTATTTCAGTTACGCTGGTGAAAAACCTTGTAACTCTGATCTCACACTGCCGGTGCCACTTTGAGGAGCAAACCCCTGCAGAACATATTATTCAAGGATCAAACAAACAAAACAAGAACTCGTAATTTTATATAGATTCGAGTCAGAACATTTAAATAAAACTCTCTAAGCTTCTTCTAAAACACAAGTTATCATGCAAACTCAATGCATCGTGACACAGATCGCCGCATATATCCATATAGTGGGAGTGAATGGGGCACCGAAACGCAGCCTCTAAATAACATTATCTCACGCGAAACTCGTTCATTTCACCAATATTTTGTTATGATGCGCTAATGTTATTCCCCGTTGAGTCCAGAGTTACCTGTTATCGTCATCCGGGGTATGTAGGGGTGTGACCTACTAACCTCTGACCTGGATGATGTCATCACTGAACGCCGTGCACACACGCGACGGTCGGCTTGTTTACATGTAATTTGCTACTGCTAGTTTTTTGCAACACGGCTGAATATTTTTCCGATTCTGAGGTTGTGGATGACGACTTCGTTTATGATGGACGTCCTTACCGTTTTGAGCCAGAGTATACGGATGAGGAGTTGGTTGAAAGGAGGATGCGGAGGTACAGAGAGGAACAGCTGGCCAAAGAACAACAAACCGCTGCACATCCATGAATAGACAACAAGTAACTCCGGACTCAACGGGGAATATCACTAGCGCATCATAACAAAATATTGGTGAAATGAACGAGTTTCGCAGCAGAAAATGTGTTACTTAGAGGCTGCGTTTCAGTGCCCCATTCACTCTCATTATATGGATATATGCGCCGCTTTGCTGGATCTAAATATTTTCCTAAAGACTCCAAATGACACCAAAGTTATATGGGTGAGTAAACGATCGTATTTTATACCAGAAATAAGGTCCAGGTCGTAAAAGAAAACATAATTCCCCTTTAAGTGTTGTTTTTTTCATTCCTGTTTCCCTTTTTCTTTTTACACTGAAACCTTGTGACAATCTCTGAAAGAACTAGTTGCCTGAATGCCATTTACAATACTACATAAGAAAATACAATAATTAATGAACACGTCTTAAGAGTGTGAACATGGTAGTCGTCCTGGGTCAAAGGAGCCAGTATGGTCTACTTCCTGTCCGTCTGGATGTTGGGGCACGCTGTCGGCTTCTGCTTGATAACAGAGTTTTTATCTGGTACTTGAAAGCTGCAGAGTTTTTTTTTGTCTTGGACATGAAAGAAGACTATGCAATGGGTGTAAGCATGCGTGGTCGCTTTTTGTTATTCATCACCGGCACCAGATAACAAACACTCTGCGTGTCTGGGCAGTGCTTGAGTGCTCCTTCGATGTGACCATCACATTTTTGGCACAAGTTAACTGTAAATGTAACGTCGACTCCCGCATGAGGTCGAGGGGCCTCTGGTTTGTTTGATGAGATGCAGCACAGAAGATAAATCTGACTTGACAATAAATAAATAAATAAATAAAAAGTGATAATCAGAGCTTGTGCCGCTCAATAAATGAAGGTTTTAAGAGCACATAATTCTTCAAACAAGCAACATAATAATGAGACCCTACTTATGAAGCAAGTTTTCCACACAAATAGTTGCTCAGTGAATCATTTGATCGTAACGTCCGAAAACAATGTAGAATGAAATCATGAATACATAAATAAAGAGCCAGCGAAGTGAGAGTGCCGCGGCAACTACCTATTTGAGATAGTTATCTGTCCAAGTGTACGTGTCCACCTCGGGCTGCTGCAGGTGACGGCTGCACTAATGAACCAGCGCTTGATGTAATCTCTGTATCAGCTGATCACAGGACAGGCACCCTCCTGTCTGCTTGTCTGCTCTTCTTCTTCCATCATCGTCATCACTGTCCTGTCCCTGACTCTGCTCTTCATTCTGCTTTATTAGCTCTGCAGTATATTTCTGAATTTAGTAATTTTCACAAACCATAAGGTGCAGCTGGTTTTCTAGCAGCCACCATGTAAAGAGTTTATAATTTTTTTTATCAACACTGTACTCTAGTATCAGTTTTCTTTTTTTTTTTTAAGACATAAGACAGATAGGAGCTCAACTACAGCGCCACCAGCTGGAGAGGCAGAAATATTTTGCATGTGTTTTCTACGGTGGCCAAGAGAACTCAATTTTAGATTTTTAGAAGTTTACAGTAAAAATGCTGCTGTGAAGTGAAAACACAACATTGCAATGGAGAAACATGTATTTCTATGTGCACGGATAAGTTTTAGTTCAATGGCGTTGTACATTAAGATTAAGATTAGAATTTGGTTTGGTTTAGGGTTGAAAAACTGAAGAATCTAATTCAAAATACCTCGTTGATCCTTCAAGAAAATTGTTCTGTTGCTCCCATAAACTGACAGTTGCAAAGGAATAGAGTAAAATACATATAAAAAAAAATGTACGACGCTAATGTAGAGGATCAAATAAAATATACACTGTGATAACCTGTGATACATAACAATTAGCAGAGGATGGTTACATTAAATTATAATCAAGAGGGCTTGAACGACTCCTGATTTTTTAAAGTCGACTAATATGTGGCGAAACACCGTCAGTCTGATGCTTCTAGTATGTGACTCTCGCTCGGCAAACTCTCAGCTCTACCTTAACTTCCATCTCTCTCACACGGTGCATTCACTGACATCAAGGACAAAAAACACGCTCTACGACAACAGCAACAATTTCGACTAATAGAACACAACAGAACTGAACATAAATGAACGTGCTTATCAGTAGTGTCCGCTGCATATAGCCATCAATAGCATTTAGTACTTCAGAGCGTATTGTAAGCTGGGAGAGATTGATTGAACGAAGGTCTAATAACTTTATCAAATTGTTGATGTGCAGCCTTCTTCTCTCTGTTACCACAGTGTGTGAAGTCGTTAATTGACTGCTGTCCAAAGAATTTGTTAGCATTAGCGGATGACTTTTCAGATGAGTGTGTATTGCAGAAGTACTTTAGTTGTATTTCAGGACTGACATGTCACGGCAGAATGGCAGAAAGGCTTCATCTTTATTGAAGTATTTCCACCCACTTGATGAACCGCTGCTAGTTTGCTGCAATGACCCACCGGGCTCGTCACCTGTCCTCGTTGACTCCCTGCTTAAAATCATCATGGCACAGCGGTAAAGTCGACTAGTCGGGTACAAGCCCCAGGACTGACCAGTCAAGATGTATTAATAAAATAAACTGGAACAAGGGCTCATCCCATATCCATCATACTGACTTTCCTTTGCGTTTGTGAGTGTGTGTGACTTGTTATTGTGAAGGGCCCCTTTGATTTTCTGTGCTACGGAGCAAAGGTGAATCTATTTATACCAGAGACAGAACCCAGAAATAGACCACACGACACAACCATTAAGAGAGGAGGTCTGTGTGTGTGTGTGTGTGTTGGACGGGAAGGATCTACACTTTTTGACCTAGGCACAAGCCAGTGTCAAAGGTCACAAACTTTCTGTCTGCCTGTTTTAACACACTGACCCTTACTGGCCTCTCTGACCCTCTAAACACACACACTCCCTCACATGTGCAAACACACAACCTCAGTATATATAGAGGCCTGTACGGTCAGACTCAGTTCTATATGAAGCAGCATATTAGCATTCATGTAACATTTTTAAACTGTGTTATTTAGTTATGTGCAGTGTTTGGAATAACGCCGTTTAAAAGAACGGCGTTAGGTAACGACGTTATTTTTTCAGTAACGGGGTAATCTAACTAATTGCTTTTCCCGTCGTTACAACGCTGTTAACGTTACTGGACATTAAATGCGGTGCGTTACTATGCATTGATTGAATAAACGGTGTAATCCAAACACACCCCTGGCTCACCGCTAGTGAGGAGGTGGGTTAATAACGAGGTAAGCGATTATGATTGGCTAAGGCAGAGTCATGTTTCATGGTAGCCAATCAGAGCCAGTGTTTTTACACACATGCCAGCACACGCGCCACACACACACACAACAGCTAAACAGAGATTCGA
>JASGAT010353561.1:0-15890 GCA_030220025.1 Chelon auratus | reverse complement strand
AAAAAAAAAAAAAAGGCCAGAAAAAAACAAAAGGAACTGTGACAACGTCAATAGATATGACACAATCTCAAAGACTACACCCTACTTCCTGTATCAACTTCCACAAACCTCCGAATCCAAACACGCATTAATGGTATCTGCTAAAAATCCTGCGAGACTCCTGGGTAACCATTTTGAAAATCTTTTTAAAATAACCACAGCTGATTCCATTTATTTCTACGAAAACGTAAGACTTGGTAAATAAAGACTCGGGCGTAATTAAATGCAAACGCTACGAGCAGCAGTGAAGAAAATCCCAGTATCCACATAGTGTGTTCAATACATGTGGTGTCAAACGCACCACACAAAACAAAACAATGAAGCATTAAAATCTCTTCTGCAAACAAGGGACCGCTTGTATTTGTTAGATAATATTTTATCCCTGGAATGCAGATTATAACAACTCAGAGTTGCCAGTAAAGCTGTGCAAGGGAACGATGTCTCAAAGACTATTAACCAATATCGTAAAAAATAATCAACTGCAATCAGATTGAGTGACACGTCGCAGCAGAATTTGTTAAAACGGTATTTACATAACTAATGAAATTCAGTCAAGTAGATGGAGCTGCTTGCATAATCAAGCCAGGAGCCTGCAGCGTAGTGCAACTGTCAAAGTTTGAGTCAATTTAACTCTTGACAACAGGGTACTGTGTGTGTGTGTGTGTGTGTGTGTGTGTGTGAACGTGAGCAACTCCCTCCGCAAGCTATAAACTACAGACAATGACTGATGAATAATATTAACACTCCCTGGAACACACACACACACACCTACCTCAATTAGCTGTCATTGTACATTTATGGACAAACAAACCAGATTTCACAATTATGCAGACAGCCCCGTACTACAACTCATAGGCTGGTAAATACTGTATGAATATATTGTATATTCTTCTGTATAAATAATCCTCTGTTGCTTGCAGCGTACTGACAGACCATACTTTAGGATGTTTCTTCTTACTGCATCCTCCTGTTTCCCAAAAACCCACATATCGTAAAAACACGTTCACATAACAGATAACAGCAGCTGACATGTCCCCGAGTTATTCTATGACATATGATACCCATATAAATGTTGCACATATGACCTCATTAATTATGGCTGTCAGGGCTGCAGATTTTTACAAAGATTAAATCTTGTACTTTGATACCCGTTACCGTCGATATGAAAACCCTATAGCACTATAAACTGGAAGAGTGACAGGCTGACAGGTGGACAAGAGTCCAGGTGTGTAAAAAATGTAATCTATACCCAACAAACACCTCATTCATAATTCTTCCTCACTGATCTCACTCGCAGAAACAGATCTGCGCAGAGACCCGAACCTAACAACAGGAGCCGTGTTCTCAGCAAAACTATTTTAACTTCTCCTGAAGAGAAAATGAATCGTTGATTGACCGGAAAAATCAGTCACTTGGGGTGTAACCGGGTGTTAGCTGTGATGCTAACGTTTGCAGGACCGCCGCAACTAACTACTGTGGCCACCTGTAACAAGTAGGCACACTTTAGCTCGAGGATACATCAACATAATTTCACTGACAGCTACAAAGCCATGGTGATAAGCTTCTCACCCTCAGGCCGACGGTCTTAACAGCTAACTGGTGAACGTTGGTTGGTAGGTTAGCTAACTCGACGGTGCATTCTGCTCGCGCTCACTGCAACCGGGGATGTTTTCAACAAAACGTCTACCCGGGAGTTGGTTAAGAGCCGCCGGCTTGTGTGTAGTCAACGCAACACAGTTTCATTTCAAGCTAAACATATCACAAACCGCGGTCGATTAAATACTCACCATATCTGTTGAGTCGGTGTGGTTAGTCTGCTAACGCTACAGGGAGAGAGGAAATGGACGGTCGCCACTGAACAAGGTAGGCTGAAGGCGGGTAAGCAAGACGAACCACCGCTCTACGGCTCACTGTATTCCTCCGCACTGTGGGAGGGAAATGCGCTCAACCAGGGGCGGTCTCGCTCTATACGCGGCTCTGCTAGTCAGGTGCGCGCACGTACACATTGCTGCTGCTGTGCGCATGGCCTTGTCAGGTTACTGTAAATGTATCTGCTGTAGCTGAGTTGAATAAATGTTAGAAAACTTTGCCAAGAGCAACCTGAATATTAACTTGGTAGTGGTCATGAGTTACGAATTAGACCCAGAACAATCACCACCTACTGACAGCCCACTTAAAGTATAGCTAAATGTAATCAAGGCCACAGACACAAGCACCAAGTTCATTATTAGTTATTGTTTTCTTTTTACAACACCATTACATATGATTTGGTCAGAAACATTCTCAAAACTAAAGAAAAAAATCTTAAAACATGACTTTCACCACTGAAAGAAATGAGGAAAACTACTCACCAGCGAAGCTCAGAGCCCAGGACGGTTGCCTGCTTTGCCTTGTTGATATTCTAGCTTTGATGCTATGTATATGAGAAGTGGACTGGTGTGAAACCCCAGCATGCAAAATGCAAAACAAAGTCTGCTTTCGCCGTTTCAGAATCAAGAGTCTTTATTGTCATTATGAGAAAATTTTGCAGAGACTCCTGGCTTAAGAGGCACACATAAATAACATGACATTTAAGTAAAATACTTGTGAAAAATATAAAACACTTTAAAAAGAAGAAGATATGTAAATGTGCAGCTGTAAATGAGAACTAAATGAAAATGTTTATGATCAACCAATCGAAATAACTTTGCAAAACATTATTGTCTAGTTTCTGGGAATAGTATGATGGCCAAAAAGTGACAGTGGTTTACATCCTTGTGTTAATCTTAATGTTTACCTCAATGGGACTTTTAAGTCATTTGGTCTGTTGCAAATACACATGCCCTATGTAGGCGCTACAACACCAAGCACAAAAATTTCACAGTGTACCTTTTAATATTTGAGAACTGAAACAGTCATATTAATCAATCAGTGAGTCAGACAGACAATTGCAGTTGCCAAGTGCCTCCAGAAAAATTCATCTGTCTCTCTGTCTGAAACGGAGAAGCTCTTTCTTCTTCTCTGCTGCATCTGAACTCGTACAAATGCAGGATGAATTTGCATAAGGAAAAAATTGCTTAAAATACAGTCTCACGTAATTATATTGAGTTTTCTCATGTATGAAATAAAGACTGTGGTCTAGGACAGTCAGAATAGCTGTGTGATCACAAATATAGCCAGCTGTAATCAGAACGAACATACTTAGATCATTGTAATTATTACAACATACTAGTCACATTTTGGCTTTGGGCAGCCCTCCAAATACTGTTTGGAGTATCTCTGACAAAATCTAACATTCATTTCATTAATTTTCCAATATCTGTTTACTCTGAAATTAAATGAATAATCCTCTGTATGGCAAGTAAAGTTACTGTAATCTGAATTTGTTGAATTAGAACAAGTATCTAATCTTACCATTGTCAAAATCTAGCCCACTATAATGTGATAAACACAACAAACTGTCGCCCAGTAGTTGTATTTTCAGGCAATATCATTATGTAGTGCAGGTTTATTATGATGACAAAAATCTCTTGTAACAAAATATAAATCACAACTTTTATCTAAGACCACGGACGTGCTAATCAAAGCGGCGGATTGCTTCTGAAAGCCGCGCCACAGACGTAGTAGCAGGGTAACACAGTAAGTGACGGACTAGTTTATGTTACACTGAGTTTTATGTGGGCGGAAGGATACGTTCTAAATATCGCGGCTGCCGGCACTGTGGAAGTTGCGGTTTTACGTTTGAGAGGCGAGTTCTGATTGGACAGGGCGGACCCGCAATATTCTGTACACTGTATGGAGGCCGCTGGTTGGCTTGGATGGATCTGCAATGCGTCAAACCACGGCGCGGCAACGATGGCAGGGGGAGCGTCTCCACCGCCGCTGTATAGGCCTGCATGATGTCCTGTGTTGAGAGTAATGCACAGAGAAGGCAGGTGAAAACTTCCAGGTAGTTTACAGGTGCGTTTCCCCAGATGGAGTGTATGAACCTATGAGACCTTGAATTTTGCAAATATATGTAGGTAAAAACGAGACAAAGTCCCTTTATGTAAAAATAAAAATCTAAAATTTTGCATTGCATTAAAAACATTGACTGTTTAATTCTGTCAGATTTTCACATTATTGCTTATTTAATAACAGAAAAATAACTAGAACTGCATGTACAAAATTTGAACAGAAATGTGTTCATCAAAGTGTTAAATAGCAGGTTTAATATTAATATTTTCATATATTTTTTAATATTTTATTTGTGATATTTTTCACCAGACTCTAAAGCTGAGCTAATCTTTGTAATATAATCTAATATAAACACAGCGTTTTGTATATTATCTAATTATGCGCCATGTGTCATGCTCATCAACAAAAGTACAGCAGGCAACACATGAATGAATCTCATATTTATTGAAAATTGCACGCACTAAATCACAGCGCTAGTGGTCTGCTGTGGTAATTAAAACATTTCTAGGCATTATATACAAAGGACGACCTCTTGTCCATCAGATCATTGCAACTTCACTGGTCAGTTCTGCAACTATGTATGTGCATGTGCTGAGTTTGCCTGTGTGCGCCCCGTTCCTCCCATTCCGTGCACCGATATGTGGATTGGCTTGTTGCCAGTGAAGCAAACTGGAGTTGTTGAATCAGGCATTGTGCTCAGTCTTCCAGTAGTATATCCAGTTCTTCCAAAGGCAGCCTCAGTCGGAGTTCTTTCTCCGTCATCAGATCTACAAACTCCTGCAGATGCTCGGGGAACAGCTGCACCGCATCCATGTACATACCCTGATCACACATGTGCCAAACGTGCGCACATTTGGACCAAGGACAATTTGAATTCACACAGAGAAAGAGAGAGAGAAAAAGAGGGAGGATTTCTATTAAGTACAGCTTAAAATTGACGCAGACAACAATCAGCTGCTGTTAGAAGATATTGCTGTATCACCTTCGCCCAGGGAATATTCTGTAAGGCCTTGTAGAAGATCCCTCTGGCTCTATCCACCTTTCCTTCTGACACCTACACAGTCACACATGAAGCACAGACACAAGACTTCGCTGTCAATATTTGTGTACCCAAATGATTACACAGAGAAAGTCTGTATAAGCTGGCGTTCCTGTTGCTGTGTTTTCAGGCTACATTCACACCATTAAGTTATTATTTTAAAACACATAACTTTTGCTATGTTTACACCTACCACCGACTACTACTCCAGCGTTTTAGGACTCCTAAACCTTTTGGAGATGCTGACCCTGTTTTTGATTAAAAAAAATTGGTTCAAACTGGGAAAAACAGAGACTTTTGGAAACTATGACGCAGACATCCATGTTTGCTTCCTGGGCGGTTTGTTACTCGGGGCAACTGGGCGATACATTCCCAAAGGGGGAAAGAGAGGAATTTTCATTTTAATTGAATTGGACGGTAGTTGAGGAAAATATTAGCACCTATTAACCACGCAAACACATGATGAGACCGTTTCACTCTAGGTGGAATAACTACATTATTTCTGCACATATTTGCCCCAAGTAGGGTAAACAATAGGTGATGCTACAATTATACAGGAGGCACAAATATATATTTCCATCTCCGAAGTGGGCAAAACCACTTTGTGCACGTTTAAAAAGTTCTGCCTGATGTTGTTTTGAAGCCATGTTCCATGGAGTACTGCAGGTGATCCTATACATAGCCCGATCCTGGGGACAGCTAGTGAATTAGCGATCAACACAATGCTTTATTGTAATTTAAACAGTAATTTAGGCGATTGCACATATTGTTTAATTAGTGGCTGAACTGAACTGGAATGGTTGAATTGTATATGTTTCAATTTACAGCACATTATCAACCCCAGTGTCACTGCTCTTTATTCTGGATTCGCTGCACCTAAAATGAAATGTGATGAATGGAATCAGATGATTGTTAAGTGTATTTTCATTAATACTAAATTATTCGGTGCCTCTACATACAAAGATGCTGAACTGGTAAATTGCAAACCTTGTGTCCATGATCACTCTGGGATGTGTATTTATTGTGTAGACAAGTTCTTAACTGACATTGACAAAGCTTTGTGTAATGTCTCCACCTAGTGGTTACTAGTCGTATTGCTATCTGTGTCAAAAAGCAAAAAACATATTTTTCCCTCTCAGAGTAACAACTTAAATAATTTCTATACAGTACCTACTAAAACATGTTAGTGTGGATGAATTATACTATCTTCTATTCATGCAACTCCTTTTTAAAATTATATTTTTCTGATCCAGAACTTTTGTTTTCTCTTTTAAGCTGACAGATGTAGCAGACTTGTTTCCTACTAGTGTCGATGCTCCAGGGTAAGAAAGAGTAGTACATGTAACATGTGTGAGAATTTGTGTGAGCTCTTCTCACCAGGAAGTGGATGTACATCCTCCAAAGTAAAGGACAGTGAGCACCCATCTCTGTTGCTATGGCACTTTCAAAAAGTCCACGGATACGGTTGCTGAGGCCATTCTCTGGCAGGATGGGCATGGCATCATTATGGCAACAGGATCTATAAAGGCCATAAATATTGGAATGCATACTTGTCAAACATATTTTCATAGTGCAAAAGAACAAACAAGAAAACTATAATCTGATTAGGGTTTTGTTGTTATTTTTTACATGGGCTTACCTCTGAGCAGCATCAACCAGCTGCTTTCTTTGTTGTTCAGCAACAACGGCAAATAGGCGTGGTACCACACTGCTGTTGTTCCTGGATACAGAGTGAAAAAAACGGCGTGCCCGTCCAGCGCTATGGTAACGGTTCTCCACCTGAAACACAAGTCATATGAATGTCATTGTGTCAAAACAAACAAGTACTGATACAATTCAACAAACACACCTTAAAAATATGATATATTGGTATTTGAGTTTTATATTTATGAGCAGATCATGGCTTGCCTGTATGTATATGCTCCAGAGGGGTGCGCTGTTGGGCCAGGCTGAGAGGGCTGAGGTCAGAGTCTGTCTCAGTGTAACCAGAGGAAACACACTGATGCTGTTGTGGTACCTCAGCAGTGCTGCCTGCTGCACGGCTAGTACCTCGCACTCAGAGGCCAGCCTGTTGACACGGTGCTTTCCGGTGTGGCTGGAATCAGCTGCTGAGTGGCTTTCTTCAGCTTTAGTGTTCAGGCCGTTTTCAGGTGTTAGAGTACAGTGCAGTTGCTCCATCCTCTCTCTGGACTGGCTGTAGACAGCGTTAGCCGCATGGATGCTCACTGTGAGGTATTGGAACAGAGCATAGCAGCCGACCAGACCCCTCAACCTCAGCTTGTCTCCTAGCAGGCCCTCTTGGCCTGAAATGTAACAAACAAGATTAAATGAGTAACATATTTAACTGGGTAGCATTCAAAAACTTTATATACCTTTTAACATCTCTAAATGATGATTCAGATATCTAGTGTGTGAAATAACTAGTGTGAAGCAAGTATTTCCAGTGGCTTTTACTGCAAATATGATATTTAAATCTAAATATTTCTATCCTATGTTTTGAGTACTAATGACTAATAGTTGAAGCCCAATACCAGTGTTGCTTCATGTTTTAGACCATTTACACACTATTTCTACTTCACATTACTGGCAACCCTTTCTAAAGCATGTAATGATGATTGACAAAAAAAGATAAAGGCTGTCAATTTGTTATGTATTTTACATATATTTAGATTTCCTACATTGATTTTTATGCCCCAGAGAATTGGTTGTTTAACACTAGCTGGACAAAATGGTCACCACTAAGTATACGGCTTAAATGTGCAAACTGGCCAAAGATAAAACACACAGAAACAGTTTAGAAGATGAACCTTTTCTGCTGGGCTGAAGACTGTGGGAGTTTTGTTCCAGGGCTGACAAGCTGGCACTCAGAGCCTGTTCATAGGATTTCCTGGCTTTCAGAATGGAAACTGGGGAGAGAGACTGAGAGGACGAAGGGGAGGATGAGGAGGCTCCTTCTGCTAGTCTGGTGAGTACACACACAGCCGGGGATGTAGTTACATCCTTTAATCGCCCTGCTCGCTCTTTTGCTTCGTCCTCCACTTCCAGCTGGGACCACAGGAGGCACAGGTCACAGAGAGTGGGGCTACTCAGTCCTTTGGTCCCCCCTATTGCTGTGGCCGTGGAAAAAACTTTGCGAGCCTCATCCAGGTTGCCCAGAATCCACTCCAGGTGTGCATACTCACGCCACAACACCAGCGACGAACGGTTGTCTGGTTCTTTCAGCAGTCGCTTGGCAACCCGCTTGCTGCTCTTACCTTGGCTGCGAAGACGCTTTTTATTGCCGCTGCACAAACAGCGCATCACCTGACACATACAAACAAATAGAAGTAAATAAGTGAAAAGGTCTTAGGGTTTCCTTCAGTTTCATAAATATGCATAGTGACTTAAACCAAATCCAACCTTGACTTTCTCGTACTGGATCCAGCTGAGTGACAGCAAGGTTCGGTGGTGAGGAGGAAGGACAGGCTGGACCATGCTGAACACGCTGGTGAGAAACTTCTCACCCTGCTTCCCCAGCCCCATCCACTTCCTTGTTCCCTGGAGAGTGGTCATGTGACCCACAGAGTTAACCCCAGGGTCAGGTAGGTCGTAAGATGTCAGAGGCCGCTGGAGATCATAACCTAGAATGTGGTACGGAAACAAATTGGTCACTGAATTCATCATATGCTTCATTCAAACTGTTTGCAAATAAAAATAAATAAATAAATAGATATGTTCTGTTACTCTGACATTCTTTAATTAGTTACCCTGAGTGAGTAGAGAAAGGTTTTCCAGAAGCAGACCAGGCTGACAGGGGGCAGCAGACAGCCCAGAGTCAACAGGCAGACCCAGGAATGACAAGAAATGGAAAAGAAGACGGAGTTGAAGCTCTGGTGAAGACAGACAAATAAGGGATGGGCCGATGTCATCGAACAACACCTAGAGTTGGAGAGAGAGGGAGGCAAGGATGTCAGGCTATAAATACATTCACTCTATAGTTTGATTTAACATATTATTAATAGTCACACGTGGACAGACATATTACAGCACCTGTCTGTCTGGGTCCTCACAGTCCTCTACTGACTGGCCCTTGGACTTGTCAGGCCGCCAGGGCAACCAATGAGCTGCTTCACGAGACGACTCCACATCCAGCCACACTGTCCCTCTGGGCTGGCTCTTATCCTTCACCTCTTCTTCATCCTCCTCCTCATCCTCTTCATCTTCTTCTGTGGAAACACAGAGAGACACACACAAACCCATGAAAACTGAGAGCACATGTTCATGTTTCTAGCCCACAAATTCACAGATTATTAGCTCAACACTGTATAGGGTAAAGCCCGCTTCACATTTACACCGCTGTAATGATGTCCATATCTGTGTGTATGCTTTTTACCTGCACTGGGCTGTAACCAGCCTCCTCGTTCTTGTTGGAGCATCCAGGCTTTCCATCCTCTGGCCCCCAGCTCCCCAACCCTCGCCTCGCCACTGTCCCAGAACGGCTCAAAGAACTCGGCCTGTACGCACACAGACATAAATTTAAAGGCACAATTTCCTTCTTATTTGCATCACTGATGTGTATTTACTCCCAAATTAGAACTACTGGACAACACAAAATAGACAAATTCCAAGTGAAGAACTCTACAAACTACAAACTATTTAGAGTTAAGATTACTTATTAAAGATTTATGCACAATTACACGAAAAAAACACAGCACCTTCGTTCATTACTTCAGACATTAGCTATGTAGTGTTTAAATATACTTCCAGGACAGTTTTATTTATCTTCTCATCCAACTCTCACAATAGTGAGGATAAATTTATTTCCCAAAATGTCAAACTATTCCTCTGAGATCAGATTAAGGCTTTAAATAACATTATCAAATCTCACATTTGTTTTACAGTCTTTGTGTGTGTGTGTGTGTACCTGCTGCTTGGTGGACAGTTTTCGGACGTTGTCAGGTTTATAGAAAGTGAAGTCGATCATGGCCTGAAACAGAGAGATGGCCTTCTCTGAGTGACCAGACTGACGCAGGAAGTGACACTGCTGCACGAAGATATCTGGACAGAAAAAAAAACAGACGTCACTCAGAAAGTATTGCGTATTTATGTTCTACTAAGTGTTCTCCACCTATCAGTCCTCTCACAGTAGACAACAGGCTGATTAATAGCTCATTTACCCAGCAAATCTTCCTCTATTCCGGGCAGAGCTGGATGAGAGACCATGCTGCCGTCTCTCACAGCACTGAGCGTGCTGAGACACTTCCCATAGGCAGAGTTGACCTTTGACACAGTGAAGTTACTGAAGTAGCTCTGGGTGAAGAGCAAATACTCTCTCCACAAGGGAGCGCTGTTTGGGTGGAGGAACACCTGGAATACAACAGAGGAAAAGTGAGCGAGCCTCATTACAGACATGCTTCTAATCATCACAGACACATATAAAGACCGTAGACTTACCAGCTTCTTCCATTCTTTAGCAAGAACTGAGGGCTCCCAGAGCTCTTGGCAGATCCTGAGCCTCTCGAGCTGTAGAGCTATGCACACAGGGTTGGTGGCTACAGCACGCTCCGCAATACTGAGCTTTTTCTCCAGGACCGCTCTGTAGGAAGACTTGCGGCGCTCAGCCGAATCACCACCCTGTTGCTCCTCCTCGCCTCCAAACACCGCTGCACTCATCTCATCCTAGTGAGAGAAAGAAGCGTTTATAGGTAATGCTGCATAAGAGTAGATAAGACTAAATAAGTGAGTCTAAGATGAACTGACCCCTATCAATTAAAAAGAAAAGTAGTACCTTGCAAAAGTTTAAACACCTAAGAAGCTCAGATATAACTTTTACCAACTTAATTAGCCTGTTAAGACTACAAGGTAACAGGAAGTTTAAGTCTGGAAGTCTAACAAAACTTAAAAACCGTATAACCTTCATGAAGAGTCATCAGGATTAATCTCATCCTCCCTACATCCTTCAGTGTCAGACATTTGCAAATCAACATCTAAAAATCTAAACACCTTTATGCTTGAAGCTGTATGTATGGAGAAAAGGGAATGAAGAATTTCCTTAAGAGGAAATGTGGATCAATCACACTTTTGGCTTGCGTTGCAGTGGAATACTGCTCTAGCAGAGGGAAGATTGAATTCAATTAAATACCATTTAATCAAGACAAACATCACACACAAACATTTAGCTAATTACGAAAAAAGGAGAGCTTCTACACCAGCACATCCTCCGAAACATAGGTAAAGCACTCATGTCAGTTATAATGCAAACAGGGCCTCCACACCTGGTATCGTATGAATTGTATCCATAGCTGTGTGTCTGCCGGCTCCTCTCTGAGCCGTCTGTTAAACTCTTCAGTCCTCCCAGTCAAAAGTGCAACACTCTCCCCTGTCTGTGGGTCTTGTTCCTGCTGGTCCTGCAGCCCTTTTCCCTGCAGCCAGAGGGCCGTGGAAGAGTCGTACACACCGAGGGGATTTGCTGATGAAGTCTGAATTCTGTCCCCTAAAATCAAAGATTGGAAAACGTAAGGAATGAAAAAATGAAAGCACGTACCAGAGATACCGGACTGAAGCACTTCAATTCGGAATACTGCCATGGTGTTTAAATTCCTGTAAATCTATAATCCCAAATCAGTAAATGTCAGTTTCAGTTTGAAATGGGACTAAACCATTTATTTAAAATCCTGAAATAACAGCAAACTGAAGTTTTTGCTTGTTTTTTTTTTTTTTTAAAGCTGTAATGTTTAAGGTCAGAACCCTCAATACTATAGATACATACCTCTTTCTCCTCCTTTGTTCTCACCCTCATTGTCAGCCAGGCGAAGGAAGGAGGTGGAGGTGATGCCGTCACTACAGTCAGGATTCGTTGGTAATATCGGTACAGGAGGCTCAGACCTCAGCAGCTGCCGACTGGCTGTGGAGAAGTACCTGTCTGCTGCTTTCTTGCTTTCTTTCTGTTTTTTATTCGCCTCTGTATTGTCCCAGCTGACTGCCTGCCTTCGAGCGTCCAGACCCAAAGACGAGCTGCCTTTTCTCTTATACCTAGGACACACATAGTTTGTTGCTGGGGTTCATGCAAGATTTTATGTTTTCTGAAGAGATAGAAAAAACTTTCCTATTCAGAAAGTACATTATGGTAGTGATAAACAAAGAGGCAAGTAGTTGGATGGACACTAAGACAGACACTGACATCTAATCAGATAAAAAACAACTTTGTGTGTTACCTGGCTACGTCTCCTCTGTACAGGGATTTGTACGTCCAGTTGGCTGGGTCTGGTTTACGGTCCACACAGAAAGGCTGCTCTGTAGGAGACTGGACGTCATCTAGCCAGGAGAAACGGCTTGCTACTGGAGCAGCCTGGTGTCTGCATGGACACACAACAATTCTGAAGTAAGCCAGTGTATTAAATGAATGGTGCAAAAGTATGTGATGTAAAAGTTTGGCGATACCTGTCTTGTTCCCTCTTGAGATCACTGGGGAAGATGATTTCAGAGTCAGACCCACTGCTGTTCGAATACCTCCCACTCTTCTTTTTATGCTTTTTCTTCTTTTTCCTTTTCTTTTCGCTCTTCTTTTTCTTCTTTCTGGGCACATTATTCCCCCGCTCTCCTTCACTCTCTTCCTCTGCAGAGCTCACCTCTCTGGAAACTCTAAAAATCATGTTAACGCAACATTAATGGAAGTCAGAGATACAAATAATCGAATCCAAGTTGATGCCTGCCTCAACGAAACACAGATTTTTTTTGCTAGTCCACAAATTCACTGAGTACTTCTTATTAGAAAACTGTTAGAATGACGACCTTTATTTAGCAAACTTCTTAAGAGACTTACACAGTGCCTGACGGTAAAACAAAAAATAAAACAAAACACCACAGTCTATACCGTTTATGTGTGCAAAGTAAATTGTGCAGCACGGCCTGCACAAAAGAAAGAACAGAGATGTTCTACCTCGTTTCCTTCTTGTTCAAGTTATTGCTGGTATCTTCTAAAAACCGATTGTGAAGAGAGAGGGCATCTCCAGCCTGAAAGCTCTTGTTATTCAGCCAATCTAATTCTGAAAGGAGAGCGGACAGGAGAAAAAAAAGTGTTAATATTATTATATTAATATCTTAATGTGGAGGAGGAGGAGGAAGGCTTAAGAATCATGGCGTTATCAATCACTGCTCGTTTTTTTTTACATGACTAGACAAGTAAAGAGCTCAATAGTGTCTATCAGACAACTGTAATGGCTCGAACAGACCAGCTGTAGATGATCACTTAGGAACTGATGGACATATTCGCTTTCATTCTCAGACGTTTTGAACATAAACGACAACAATATTAAACATAAAGTTACTGTGGTTAATTAAGAAGATTAGGCGAGACGAGCGCTGTATTAGCTAGGTTACTGTGCGGACACAAACACCATACGAAGGGGCAACCAAACAGAAAGTATCTAGTCTTTGTGAGGGAAAAAACGCATAGTTAAATTTACACATTTGAAACGCCGACTTCAATCAGTCTGCTTCAACGACAGGCAGACGTTAGAGCGGTTAATATGAGCTAGTTAGCTTTGTTTCCGTCAGCTTATTATTTCATTATACTGACAACAGAGTATCGGGAAGAAAACCAATCGTTATTTAAACGCGTTCAAAGTGAAGTAGTGGTCACCTTTAGACGAATCTTCAACTTTGTTCTGCTCTACTTCTGCAAAAGCTGGAAACAGCGCCATGACTCCGTGTCGCATATAAACAGTCGCAGGAACATGACGTCAGTTGACAGCCAGCGTCGTGCCCATGTAATAATCTTCCGCACGCATAGAATCATTAGTATTTGCTGTTAATTCAAACAAGTCTTTACCGGAAAATAAAGGCTAAAAACGGTTTTCATTGTAACTTCACAAACCAAACACGTTGCACTTCAAAATACTCATCAAGATCACGCTAATCATGTTAAAGTATTGTTTGCCTCTGCCATAAATTGTATCCCTTCCTTGTAAGCTACAGTATCTGTCCTACAGTCAAGAGTTTTAGTTCTTACATACTTCTGTTAATGTCTAATTATACTGGACATTATGGATTAACCTCTTCAATCATAGTACAAGTTATAGGGGGATACACATTCTGTCAGAATGAGGTTTCTCCTCTGCCATAAATGTCATCACTGACACCATGATGACACCATTGTAATAAGGAAGTATCAATCATTACTTTACTCTATCTTCAGAAAGATGTGAAGATCCTGAACAATTGTTTGAAAACAAAATCTTAACTTGGGATCCAACTGCTTTCTTGCTATGGGGCTTTAAGCTGCATTTCTCAAGTCTTTTAAATAGATTCTTTTTGTCAGGCTGTATTGAGATCTTTTACAGGTTTTACAGGAGGTTTGGCATCCCATACCTAGATGAGCACTCCTGGGTCTCAGGTTTTGTCATTCTGACTGAAAACTCTCACAATTTCCATCCTGACTGATGTGGATACAAGAGGAAACAAAATATATGTTCTAAAAGAGGAATGCACAGAAACAGGAAGGTCAGTTTTACATTTGTTGACAGCTACAAGTTTTTTGTTTTTCAGATCTACAGCACTCAGATTGTCAAGATATTATTGAGGTAGCACAGACCTGATCTTAAAAACAAATCCCTACAAACGTCTGTACGTCTGTACAGATTACTGTTTTAAGGGCAATTACATCTGTAGATGAATCATGAAGAATAAACAGACATCAAGGACACCTATCTGTGATTACATCATTGCAAAGACAAAAGGAAACCATAAAAACATTAAGACTTACTTTATGTGTTGCAGGATAAAAGGCCTATGTTGATACAGTTTGTTTCCGGAGTAATGGGATATATTCAAACATACATTTATACAAAACCTTAAAAATGTGACTTGTGAGATATTAAAGCAATTTAAAATATACATCATGCGATTAAAACTGTATTTTTCAGCATTATCTCTTTTTTAAAAAGATTTCCATGTACAGTAATATTGTATGAGATCAAAGCCCACTCATGTAACAAATACAGACACACAGGTAATTTGTGTCTATCCAGTTCCAAAAGAAAGCCAAAGAAATTAGTTTAAAACTTTTGAATGACATTTATCATCAAATGAAGTCTTACATTAAAGATTCACCTGGGATAACAACATTTGGTGGGTTTGAGAAACATATTCAGACAGAATCAAATTTCTTTTACCTCAAG
Source organism: Chelon auratus (assembly GCA_030220025.1). Lineage (NCBI taxonomy): Eukaryota > Metazoa > Chordata > Actinopteri > Mugiliformes > Mugilidae > Chelon > Chelon auratus. The sequence continues at coordinate 719 of JASGAT010353561.1, read as the reverse complement.
ATATTCTTGTCAGAATTTGCGTGAATCCAGATGTATATTGCAGCTTCAGAATAATGTCTACTAAAGTGTATTTACCAACGACAAGATCATTTAATCAGCAATTCAAGGATGAGCTAAAAAACTATGAGAAGAATCCGTTGAGTAAAACGTTCTGAAACATCAGGTAAGGTGGTAAAAGGAGCTCAACTTATAGAACCTTATATTCAATCTTCTTTCTAATCCTATAATTGGATTACTTATTTACGAGTAGTTTTGCCACACATTACATCACAAACTGTAATTCTTGTTTTTTATTCAATTCAGTTTTTTGTTTATAACACATTGCAAGACGATGGGGAAAGTACAGATATAGGTTTCTCTCTCTTCCAAAGTCATACGTAACATTGGATTAGTTATTAACTACTACGTTCTCCCTAATAGTCTAAAATCTTATCTTATCTTATCGTATCGTATCTTATGACCTTTTGAATTGTAATTCAAATTTAATGTTGTGTAAACACACAAACGGTCACGCCCACAAAATCAGTCAGTTTGTTGTTTCCACAGAGACGCTGCGAGGGTTAAATTCTACTTAATGTTGCCGCGGTAACCAAAATATGACTGTCCAATCAAAACTCGGAACAAAGTTGCCTCGTCCAATGAGATGCCTGGTAGGCTTTGATTGACACCAACTTTCTCCAATTGCGTTCGAGCGCCGTCTGTAGCTGCCAACGCTCATA